>NQII01000581.1:1799034-1811919 GCA_002778355.1 Clitarchus hookeri | reverse complement strand
TCCGTCATCTTCCGTAATGTACTTTCTTTTCGTAGATAAGCCCATTGGGTGCACGTTTAATAGTCGGTAAAAAAACCAGAATGATTGAGTGCGTTCAGGAATTTCGTTCTCTTTTATTAACATAATTTAAATTTGATCTTTGTAATTAAAAAATATTGCTGTAATATCGTTTTTTTTCTGTAGAGTACTGCACTGTTTTTAAAAGTTGAGCAACATCTTAAAAAAATATAACTGCCTTGTACATATCGATAATCGGCTAATGCCTTGTAGAATTTACAATTACTTTTTAATTAAAAAGAAATTGGTACCAATTCATTAAATAGGAACTGAACATTTTCTTAACTTCTCTTTTTACTGTTTCAGATCTCAGTAATGCGGATCCACATTGCTGTTCAAGATAGGCACGTTGCCTAAAGCAACACTTAAAATATTGAAGTAAGGNAAATATTGAAGCAAGGAAAAAAATATCACAAGAATTATGTTGTGAAATCATTATTTTGCGGTGTTACCGTAAAAAGTTATTCTTCAGTCTATAGATAAGATTTTGCAATAATTTCACGAGAACCTTTCTACATATAGGCTGAATTTTACAAATTGGCACATATTCACTGTGTACGACATTTTTTTACGAAATCTGAATACAGTTATAAAAATACTTTGTAGAGGAATTTGTGTGTATTAAGTGAGAATTGGTAAAGAATAAAATAATTTGAGTGAAGATGTGAACATTTTTTTAAATTACTGTATGGATTTCTTTAAACCTCAAAAGTCTTACTGTACCGTGTCGATTGGATGTTACGTTTTTCAAACTAATATTGTGTTAAAGAATCACGCTTGTATGGACAATGAACTTATTTACGTCCCACCCAGTACGAGTGTATGNGAGCGAGGTTGGTGCGTTAACGGTGGCATTCCTTCTGTTTCCTCCTGATTTTATTTAGATTCTTAACTCCTTTCCTTATGGTGTTAATACGACAAGCCGGTTACGGTTTTTAATTCTCGAAAGATGATGTAGACCATTTCTTCATCTTCTGTCCATGTNGTTAATACGACAAGCCGGTTACGGTTTTTAATTCTCGAAAGATGATGTAGACCATTTCTTCATCTTCTGTCCATGTACCCAACTTTGACCTACCCCAAACCAACCCAACTGTCGGTCACATGGCCAACACTGATGAATGCGTTGGTCTTTATCTTAATTTTCAAAAGGCAAGCGGTTTTATATATAAAAAANTCACATGGCCAACACTGATGAATGCGTTGGTCTTTATCTTAATTTTCAAAAGGCAAGCGGTTTTATATATAAAAAATAAACATTTACCAATTTAAATTTAAACTGTAGTACAAATTGGTTAGAGGAAGTATACAAAAATCTGAAAGCTCTTTTTTACTAAACAGAGTTCCATCCTCAAATCCAATCTACGCCATTTTTGCTAGTAGTGTTAGCAGAAAAGTAGTTCCAATGTCGGAACACAGACTGGNTCCTCAAATCCAATCTACGCCATTTTTGCTAGTAGTGTTAGCAGAAAAGTAGTTCCAATGTCGGAACACAGACTGGTTCTGCGCAGCCAACGAGATCGCTCTATCCCATATTCACTCTACGGTTGTAACATTTGGTTTAGCATAATACCGCTGGTCGCTCCCAGCCTAGCTGCGTGATTTTTACGAATTACAGTTAAAAAAGAAAGTCCATACACATTAATTTAATTTTTTTTATTGCGTCACGTTGAGAAATTCATTTAAAGCACAATACTGCGTTAGGAATCTTGGCCAGAAATATGCATGGGGCGGAATTACGTTCTGTAAGATAACCGAGGTTGTCTAGCATGCTAAACTGAACCTCTATTTACAAATGAACAGTACCGTCAGTGGCCAAACAAAAGTATTCCTACGCGCTTGTTCGAGTATAAAACGCAAAATGAAGTATCTGATCATACTTTGCCNAGTGGCCAAACAAAAGTATTCCTACGCGCTTGTTCGAGTATAAAACGCAAAATGAAGTATCTGATCATACTTTGCCATTTGATCATATTTTACCAAACGCATGGTTAACTTGTGATAATAAGTAATAATCTTGATTAAAAAATTGCATAGATTAAAAAATTATATATACTAAAAAAAATCAATTAGGAAGGAAAAGTGCGCATACAACTTAAGAACTTTATCTTGGATAAAATACAACATAAATCAACATTTTTGTGGAATAAATTCATTTCTGTTATCTTCTAGGCATCTTATGCACAATATTACCAGTCATTTTACGGCCTATTCGTCCTCGGTATTTAGTGTGGTAATTACTTTTGCCGCGAGAAACATGCCTTCATTTTTTTTCTCCAGNTTTCTCCAGCACAAATCAAAATAATTATAATTGGACTGATGGATAGTTATTACCAAATGTAACTCCCAGGTGCATTGTAAATTAGGTACTAGAGTTTTCAGACCTTATACACTTGCGGTAAACACAATCTGACAATATTTTTCTAGAGAACATACGAAAAAAACCGTAATATTTGTATTTTTTTTCATTATTTTTTAAACATATTATACACTAATAACAATTTTGCAGTGTATTGATTAAGAGATGCTTTATTGTATAAGATTTCAGGACTGGGTTCTCTTTCAATGTTTTTTGTTATATAAATTGTATAAAATATTTATTTATTTATTATTTATTATATAGGTTAGCCAGAAAAACTACTCTAACAAGTACGGGAAACTTATTCCTTGACGTACCGTACATGCCATAAACATAAATGTGCAACATGTCCATGATCGCAGACACACTGAACCTCACGAACCTGGATACGCCCACAGGCAATTGTTACAATAAATTTTTATATTTCAATACTGTAGGATTGGGACGTGTTTCTAGTATATCGGTTCTGCAGGCAATAGTAAGTAAAAAGTTGATCACCCTGGAGGTGCCTTCGCAGGAGCACGTAAAAGGGCACAGAACATGGAAGTATGTACACAGTAAACGGCCAAATATTGTACCACACCAAGCATGTATCGCAGGGGACCAACACTTGCAGGATGCAGTTAGTATGGTTTTACACCGCCCGTAACAAAGAGACCGGCGGCGATACGGTCGGCCATGGAGGCATACAGACGTCGACTGTTCTCCAGAGAAGATCGAGCCACAGCTGACGCAACTGACAGTCCAAATCCACCGTAGTTGCCACTGACTGAAGTTTCCGCTCAACCTGGTTCCAAATGTCATCGATGGGTGAGAGGGTCTGGAGACCTTACTGGCCAAGAAAGCATTTTGAAATCACGGAGGCATGCCGGAGATACCCGTGCTGTGCGAGATTGGTTATTATCCTGCTAGAAAAAATAGGGTTAAGCGGCACCAGGAAGGGGAGAACTCATGGTCGCAGAATTTCCTGGACGTATCGCCGTGCCATNAAAAAATAGGGTTAAGCGGCACCAGGAAGGGGAGAACTCATGGTCGCAGAATTTCCTGGACGTATCGCCGTGCCATCAGGGTTCCTTCAATCACCACCAGTGCGGTGCGGGAATCTTATGGGCAATCTTGGGGCGGTGTACCTCTCTAAGTTGATTACGGGGCTGGTCAGGACGTCTCCAGGAACGAATTCGGTGGTTGTCTATCGAGACAGGACCGTAATTCGTCGCTGATCACCACTCGTCGCCAATTTGCAAGCTGCCCTGCTGTCCGTTCCTGGCAGAAGGTCATACGTGCTCAGCGATGCTCGGATCGTAATGGTAGACGTCGTAAGATANCCCTGCTGTCCGTTCCTGGCAGAAGGTCATACGTGCTCAGCGATGCTCGGATCGTAATGGTAGACGTCGTAAGATATGCCGCGATGACAGATCTCACTCTGCTGGCCACCTGGATATGGTGAACAGGCGTATACCCAGCTGCCGTGGCATGTCCCTTGATGGTGCACAGCGACGCCTGTTGAGTTCTTACAGCCTGTTGCACGATGAAACTATTCTCCCTACTGGTGGTCTGCCGGAGTCGACCCAAGCCTTCTCTTCGGGTATGTATACTCTCCTGTTCCCTCTGCGTTCAACAACGACTCACAGTAAAGACAGAATGGTTCATGTGGCNCCCTGCTGTCCGTTCCTGGCAGAAGGTCATACGTGCTCAGCGATGCTCGGATCGTAATGGTAGACGTCGTAAGATACGCCGCGATGACAGATCTCACTCTGCTGGCCACCTGGATATGGTGAACAGGCGTATACCCAGCTGCCGTGGCATGTCCCTTGATGGTGCACAGCGACGCCTGTTGAGTTCTTACAGCCTGTTGCATGATGAAACTATTCCCCCTGCTGGTGGTCTGCCGGAGTCGACCCGAGCCTTCTATTCGGGTATGTATACTCTCCTGTTCCCTCTGCGTTCAACAACGACTCACAGTAAAGACAGAATGGTTCATGTGGCGAGCAATCAGCCGAAACTTCCAACCTGTCTCTCGGAGGTAGACGATGCGGCCCCTCCCAAATTCATCTAACTGGGCAAAGGCTTGTGTCGAATGCGCTGTCGGGGCAAGTTGGGTGTTCATGGCTCACACCCGCAAAGCAAACCCCCATTAAACACAAATGGGACACATGTCGGGCTATGACGATACGGTGAGGCAACCTTCTTTGCATTCGCGAGATTCGTTATTGGTAATAATTTTTTTTATCAAATGAGTGTATAACGAAATATGTTAAACTGCTTTCTAATATTTTGTCGTAAACTTAATTTAGCAAAACTTTGGTCTACACAACTACTTTATTTTAATATCACAACTTAAAGAGTGAAGTTGTCAACGTATCGTTTCCATGGATTTCCTGCGCAGTTTCCATAAGGGAACTGAGAATGCAGAGTTCCTTTTGATGACGTTTATTTTTCTCACTTGAATTCATAACTTTTCCCATTGAAATGAGCTTGCTTACGAACGATCAATGCCAAACACAGTTGTATTTTATTATTTGCTCTTTCAAAAGCCATTGCATAATAGTTACGAAATAAAGTTAATAACTTAAAAATTTGACTGGGTATGCAGGATCTCTCAGACCTACCGTGACACCCCTTTGTCTCGAAAATTGTGCGTCCGAGACTATTCGGGTGAAATGTGTTGTAAGCAAACCTATAAGAACGAATTGAATGGTGAACCGTATGTTGACTGGAATCTGCTGGGAAACCTGAGAAAACGAAGTAAACTTAGAAATTTAAAATGGGAAGATGGTACAAAATTAGTATCGTTGAATAGAGCTCGCAAAACTGAACATATTTTGTCTGGAACATATTTTGGTATGTTTCGCCATTTTGAAGATATCGAAATACCGTGTCTGGTACACTTGATGTTGCATCGCACCACACCACGCCAGCCCAAACGAGGCGAGCGGGAACTGTTAACGCTAGCTAGCATTACTTGAATTTCCTCTCTGTTTGTGCCATCCCTCATGTCGAACAAGAGGCATTTTGGNTGTTAACGCTAGCTAGCATTACTTGAATTTCCTCTCTGTTTGTGCCATCCCTCATGTCGAACAAGAGGCATTTTGGAAGTACGTGCACTGCGAAAGGTTTCTAACGAGGTGTTTACCTTATATTATTCGTGCAGTAATTCCGTATTCAAGCGACAAAGCATTTGCCATGCTTATGGTGCTCGGCGAATGTCGCCGGAATTATCGACAAGCAGAGCGCGTTTATGCAGGGAGGTATCCAGATCGTCCACGCCGGCCACATGTTTTTCAGCGGTTGGAGGCACGGATTCGCAATAGTGGCCAGGTGCAATCGACCTGTACTCGTAACAATCAAGTCAGAAGACGTGTTGGAAACGATAGAAGTGTATATATTCTTGTGGCAATAAATCTGGACCCACATCTTTCTACTCGAAGAATACCACGGGATTCCGGAGTGAGTAGAAGTACCCTCCGCAGAATCTTACACGACGGTGGTTTACATCCCTACCACATTCATGTCCATCAGGCATTAAGCGAAGATGATTTCCAGACAAGAATNTACACGACGGTGGTTTACATCCCTACCACATTCATGTCCATCAGGCATTAAGCGAAGATGATTTCCAGACAAGAATCTCCTTCTGCAACTGGTTTTTAAATCAAAATCTGGACTTCCCGACTATCGTACTGTGGACTGATGAGGCAACTTTCAAATATAATGGGGATATAAATGTCCTCAATGCTCCCTATTGGTCAGCAGAAAACCCTCATTGGTTAAGTTAGCAAGACAAACAGCACCTTTGGAGCCTAAATACCTNGCTCCCTATTGGTCAGCAGAAAACCCTCATTGGTTAAGTTAGCAAGACAAACAGCACCTTTGGAGCCTAAATACCTGGTGTTGACTCATCCATGATCAAGTTATCGGACATTATTTTGATTATCAATTACATGGTGAGTGGTGCTCTGGATTTCTGCAACACGCACTGACTGTGGTGCTAGAAGATGTTCCACTAGCAACGCGGTTGTTAATGTAGCTGCAACAAGATGGATGCCTGGCTCATTTTTACTAGGTGGCCAGCCGTACTTTAAGTTAGTTTTCCTGGTCGATGGATTAGGAGAGAGGGGTCAGTGACTTGGACACCACGGTTGCCAGACCTAACNGATTAGGAAAGAGGGGTCAGTGACTTGGACACCACGGTTGCCAGACCTAACTCCCCTTGATTATGTTTTTTGGGGACGCATTAAAGATAGTGTGTATCGACAGTGTCTTATAACGAGAGATGAAATGAAATACCGAATTAGAGTAGCATACCGGTCGCTGCCAGCTGCAAAGATACTTCGGGGTACCCAAAATGCACGAAGACGGGCACGAATGTGCTTAGAACAGGGCAGAAAATGTTTAAAACACCTATTCCAGTGAACGTAAAACAAGCAAAGGTGTTATTTTATAAAAATGTCTAAACAAAAACATAATTTCTAATATAAAAATCAAGCATTTTTGAACTGTTCAATCGCACAAATTGCGTTTATTTCAAACTGGAAGTGTAAGCAAAGGTTTGTTTTCTCACTAAATCTACAACATTAAAAAGGTATTTTTACTTACATCATCTCGTCAGCGCCAGGAAGATGTTTGATATCATCGAATCGGAGGCACATACCAAAAGACTTTCAACGCAAAATATGTTCAGTTTTGCGAGCCCTATTTAACTATTCTAATTTTGCACCATCTTCCCATTTGAAATTCCGAAGTAACCTTAGTTTCCTCCAAGTTTACCGCAGATTCTAGGCAATGCAGGGTTCATCATTAAATTCATCCTTTAGGGTTTGCCTACCAAGCATTTTACCCAATTAAAGGTCGATGCACCATTTCAAGAAAAGGGCAGGTAGGTAGGTCTGGAACATTCTGTATATCACTATTCGAGCCGAACGCGAACTTTGACTCACAAACAAATATAATTTATCCATTTACCGTCAGCTTAAAGGCAACCTCTTTGGAACACCAGCGCACCTGGCGGCGGAAATCTTCACTATACCAAACTCTCCCATAAGAAATCTCGTTTTGTTCCTAAAGAGTAGAATAAATCTTAGGGTTGTCGAGTCACAATCACGTTACCAAAACAAATAATATAAAAGGGAATTTATTCACGCGTAAATATTTTTAATATGGGAACAACCAAAACACTTTTGCTTAATTTGCTACTGCCAGGATGCTAGGAAAATAATTTCACTTGCAAAATCAAGAAAATTGCATGTTCCACTTAATGTGTGCCATGCCAGTCATTATGTTTGCCGAGATCACAGCAGACAGATTGGTCTGCGAGAAGAATGCGAAAAATTCAAGAGTTCGATAAAATGAGACGTAGCCAGTTTTCAATTCCAAGTCCAGAATCCTGCAAGGTGAATATTACAAGAAAAAGCACAGTAAAAGAAATATAGCCCTGACAAAGTTAACATCGGTGAATGTGGGTTCCGTAGATTATCAGGGTACCAGAATTTATTGGATATGCATTGTATTGATGTGATTTGATGCAGTGGTTTTGTATTGGCAAAACCGTGGCATGCTTATAATTTGTGTAGTCGATTCACTGTAAAGCGAGCACTTAAAGGCCCAGCGGGCATAATAGCAAAAAAAATTTACTTATTATTGTGACCTCAGACGTTAACTTTAGAGAGATAGAAAATGTACTCACTGTGTTTAATAGTAAAATGGCTATTTTTGTATGAGCAGTTGGCGAAAGGTATCAATTAAGCTAAAATGAACTTTTTAAGAACGGCATTAAAAAGTTCTTACTTTACCATGAATAGCTTATAGATAAAAAAAAACAGCTCGACGTAATACACGGAAGTGTCGCCTCCAGTTGTTTTGTGCTTCCACAGCTTCCGCGCCCCTCGGGGAGGCGACAACAAGCTATGGGAATCACCACAAGTTGTAGCGCAGACTCCACAACAGCTGTCACTATCTTTGACACGAAGTTGTGTGGGGGAGGGGTTTGGGGTAAGAGAACCACATCCGGCCGAACACGGCAAGCCTTCCTCCGCGCGGTCAGTTCAAAGACACGAGCGTACAACGTGTCCGCCTGGAGAGCCGACTGAACACACCACCAACACCATTGCCACACGACAGGCCCGCCTGACTTTCCTCAGCCCACTGACTGCTAAACTATAGGCACTTCACGATAAAGTGAGCACTTTCCAACCCTCTCAGTCACAGTNCACGATAAAGTGAGCACTTTCCAACCCTCTCAGTCCTGTATACGAGACTTTGCATATTAAGTGGCTTTAATGGTCCTCACTGTAAACAGTGTAACATACCGTCAAATGAGAAAGGCTGGGAAACAACATTTGCTGTTGAAACTATAATCCGTAGTCCTATAAACCGCTGCTGCCAGTAAGATAGAGCATGGTCAGATTTTTATTGTTTCCAATGTACGACAAAACGTCGTATCGATATCAGTAGTTCCGAACAAAAAATTTGTTTGTTGCAACGCCTAAAATTATAGACTTATCTGTGACTGAAAGGGTTGCCCTGCTACATTTTTCCTCTGTGTCAATTTCTATCTTTCTGATATTTTTTAATATCAACATTGCCATGTGACTTAATTAACGAAGCTTATTATTTTCACCACTACTCTCAAAACTTAACACCTGAGGCTGCAATATAATACATTTATTAAGAGTTAATGCCTGTTGGGAGAGCCTTAAAAAGTGCAGACTTTACCGCTAAAAGTTTATAAGTCCAACGGTTTCAGACCAAAAGAAAAATAACTGGAGGCTTGAAAACCTCAAGTAAGTAAATCAATAAGGCTTTTTAAGAACGTTGGCCAAGAAAACAAAATTTTATGTTTGTACCACACACTGTTCAACTTTTAGACATTATCTAAAACTACTTTTCCCTTAGATAAAAAATTTTTTTTTGACTATACGGTTTTTGCAAAATGACATGTCACAGTCAAAATTGTATTGTTTTTTACAATGTACAAATAAAATAAACCAAACTATTTGCAGAAGATTTAACAAGTGCATCTGAATGGTATTTGCCAAAATAAAATATTAACAATGTCAAGATAAGAAATAAGTACAACTAACAAATATTTACACCAGGTTACACGCACGTGCACATTCAGTGTAACAATATTTAGCATAAGAACTATTTCTTACTAGGCATTACCAACACGCCTATTTTATCACTGGTTTTATTCACATTAATTATTAACATTGTGTAATATACAGATGAACTAAATGCAAAAGTTTAGTTCAACCATGAATAAGATAATTTCGTTTTAAAAGATATGGAAAACGCTTTTGATAAAAGATAATTAGCAAACAACCAAGTACGTAATACATATGGGGATTTTTCGAAGGTTTGACACGAAAATGTGAAGTAACCGCGAATAGACTGTGTGTGAAGTGAGCAAGTACCCAGCAGCTAACTTGTCAGCTGTCACCGGGTAATTGGCCGTCCGCAGTCAGCAGGTGTCACATGGTTTCCCTGCAACAGTGTGTGTCGTGTGTGGTGCTGCTAGGGGGGCAGACTTGCTTGCAGTCGTACGGGGGGAAATGAAGATTTTCGTTACTTTCGATCGCCCCATTGTGACGCCCAAAACATTAAAAAAATTTTAAGTNTACGGGGGGAAATGAAGATTTTCGTTACTTTCGATCGCCCCATTGTGACGCCCAAAACATTAAAAAAATTTTAAGTGCCCAGATTTTGATATGGCAAGCCTATTAGTTTTTTTAGCATCTGGATGTTTGATTTAATAGTTCAGCTGTAGCATCGTCTTTATTGCCGTATTTGACAAATATTTGATACAGAAATAAGCAACTGTATTGGCAATTTTCTGTGCGTCACAGCATGTCGATCGAAGCAATACACAATACACGTAACTTCAACTGCGTCACAGCAAGCTATCTCTAACTCCACGCGTGTTACTTAATTTGTAGTAGTAGTACTACTTGTATTGAGATGCATCTAAAATTTGCGCTCATGACACTTAATTAAGGAGGCCTGTAAGCCAGAATGTTCTTGGGCTGTTTATATTTGTGCTTTTTATAAGTCATGCGTAGTGCCCGACGCTAGAAATTTTTCAAGCTGGGATGGTTAAGCACAATCAATGTAGATTTTTTAAACAATCCTTACGAAGTGTTCTCCCAGTTCATCAATTTTCAGCTCGTTTAGAGGTGTACCATAGTATGTAAGAAACCATTCAGTTTGCAATTTTTTGACTCGCTTCGTGTGGTTTTTTGTTGCACGTGTTACTTGCTTCTTGGGAAGTTTAGAGGACAATTTTCCAGCTAAGGGAAAATAAACAAAGGAATAGAGGGCCCTANTGTTACTTGCTTCTTGGGAAGTTTAGAGGACAATTTTCCAGCTAAGGGAAAATAAACAAAGGAATAGAGGGCCCTAGGTCATCTATATGAGAAAATCCGGTATTTGAAAAGTAAATAAAACGCAAGCTAGGTTGTGTTCGAATAGGTACTTTTGGTTTACTAAAACGTCACGTGNGGTATTTGAAAAGTAAATAAAACGCAAGCTAGGTTGTGTTCGAATAGGTACTTTTGGTTTACTAAAACGTCACGTGGCCCAAATCAGTCCTAATGTGATGACTTATTTGGTATGATAGTATTAAGTTTATATTGTGTAATAAAACTTAGTAAAATAATAAATTACCAATTGCAACCACCTGCGAACAAATGACTATCGACGGCTTTCGAAATGAATGCCACTAAATATNTACGGGGGGAAATGAAGATTTTCGTTACTTTCGATCGCCCCATTGTGACGCCCAAAACATTAAAAAAATTTTAAGTCCCCAGATTTCGATATGGCAAGCCTATTAGTTTTTTTAGCATCTGGATGTTTGATTTAATAGTTCAGCTGTAGCATGTCTTTATTGTCGTATTTGACAAATATTTGATACAGAAATAAGCAACTGTATTGGCAATTTTCTGTGCGTCACAGCATGTCGATCGAAGCAATGCACAATACACGTAGCTTCAACTGCGTCACAGCAAGCTATCTCTAACTCCACGCGTGTTACTTAATTCGTAGTAGTAGTACTTGTATTGAGATGCATCTAAAATTTGCGCTCATGACACTTAATTAAGGAGGCCTGTAAGCCAGAATGTTCTTGGGCTGTTTATATTTGTGCTTTTTATAAGTCATGCGTAGTGCCCGACGCTAGAAATTTTTCAAGCTGGGATGGTTAAGCACAATCACTGTAGATTTTTTAAACAATCCTTACGAAGTGTTCTCCCAGTTCATCAATTTTCAGCTCGTTTAGAGGTGTACCATAGTATGTAAGAAACCATTCAATTTGCAATTTTTTAACTCGCTTCGTGTTGTTTTTTGTTGCACGCGTTACTTGCTTCTTGGGAAGTTTAGAGGACAATTTTCCAGCTAAGGGAAAATAAACAAAGGAATAGAGGGCCCTAGGTCATCTATATGAGAAAATCCGGTATTTGAAAAGTAAATAAAACGCAAGCTAGGTTGTGTTCGAATAGGTACTTTTGGTTTACTAAAACGTCACGTGGCCCAAATCAGTCCTAATGTGATGACTTATTTGGTATGNGACCCAAATCAGTCTTAATGTGATGACTTATTTGGTATGATAGTATTAAGTTTATATTGTGTAACGAAACTTAGTAAGATAATAAATTACCAATTGCAACCACCTGCGAACAAATGACTATCGACGGCTTTCGAAATGAATGCCACTAAATATTACAGTACTTAATTGTGAAATCAAACACAGCATCGTAACTGAAGCCCTAGGNTTACAGTACTTAATTGTGAAATCAAACACAGCATCGTAACTGAAGCCCTAGGGGATAGCCACTTCCATGGCAAGGAGAAATATTCATGTTTAACTCTCCATATTCCAGCATCTACAACTGTTGACTTTTACTGCCTTATAATGTGTATTTCTACTCAGGTTATGAGTGTTCTACGAAAACTCAAATGCACATCACAAAAGTGGACGTACAGAACATGAGTTTCTGCTACACTCGTCAAATAATGCGGGCACGGAAGCATACGCTGAAACGTATAATCTGTTACGAGAATGTCTCTCAAAACAAAACACATTTACGTTAATCAGTATAGTGAACATGAGTGAGTGTAATTAGACCTAATAATTAAGTACTCGTGACCACTGCGCGTTACCACAAAACACGGGTATAAATAACTCCACGTATAAAATAGTGACCAGCGAGACAGTAAATAATTTAAGTATACTGACAAGATTCCCCAAAGGTATTTCTAACAGTTGTGCGACTTTGTACAGAAAACTTTGATGTGGTGCCATTTAAATGATACGGAAAACAAAACTATAAGTCGGTTCATGACTGGAAGAGACTTTCTTGAAGCCCTGCTAAAGATCTACTTTCAAGCCCATTTCGTATCCTTCTGCCAAAGGGTAAACAAACATTACCATGTGGCAGTCACATGGCAATGTTTACATTCCACTGTGTGTGTGT
>NQII01000581.1:1747888-1792707 GCA_002778355.1 Clitarchus hookeri | reverse complement strand
GAGTTAGATTTGTTTACTTCCCGCTAATAAAATGCCGAGGGAATGTGTACCTGGGCTGCTCTAGCAACCGTGCCTCTAAAACCAGTTCAGGCTACGTAACTGTATTTTCGTTTTCGCAAACAGAACAGCAAGTTAAGCTAAAGTGGATAAGAAGCATCCCTAGGGGGTGAGTGGGGGACTTCAGCGAATTGCGTAGGGTGTATTAAAGTTTTATTGATCGCGACATATCAATGATTGAGGTTCATAGAGGTAAGAACGGTTTTGTGTTGAGGAATGTCCTCCTGGAAATCTTCCCATTTTGGAACAAAATGCGACTTGAGTAAGCCACAGACATATCAGCGAGACGAGACGGCCTTAAATAAATAAGACTACGCTTTGATTAATATGATGACAACACAAGAGAAAGTATTTTTCATAAAGATTTAAATGTCGTCTCAGCTTGAAAACATTTTGTGCAAGTATTTAGGTAATCGTGCCTGTTGAGAATACACCGGTATTTTACTTAATTACGAGATGTTACTCATTTTAGTTCATGTGACAGTTACAGTGCAGTTAAAATTTCTGCAAGAACACACATACTTTTCCAATTAAAAAAAAAAGAAATTTTCTGTGAGCACGGTGGTTCGGGCATTTCCGACATACAACAGGGCATGTCCATGCTACAGCGCTATAAGATCAAGTACAGTAGTTTGTTGGTTCACCCACGCCCTAAGTACTTGCAACAAATAACTGGTANTTACAGCGCTATAAGATCAAGTACAGTAGTTTGTTGGTTCACCCACGCCCTAAGTACTTGCAACAAATAACTGGTAGACTAGAATTGTGGCATCTCGTAACGAGGAAAATAACCACTGTCTAACCACGATAGTTACGTGCCTAAATGCGTGGGAGAAGTATGTAAATAGTTTTACAAGGTGACCAAATATCTTCCAACGCTGGTATTCGTTACAAATGTGGAAAGCTAACTGGCATGGCAGACAAGGAAGTTTCACAAGAAGCGAGGACTACTGTCGTATGCGTAGTATATCATCGGCTTTCGGCAGTTTCAAACAAATCGTTGCGCTCTTACCAGTGGAAAAATTCACCATGCTCTGACATACATAACATGACTTGCCAAACTTTTTGAACATGGTAGAAGCATGTGTCTTCATTGTAGTAGCACTTATTACTGGCAACAGAAAAAAATGTAGTGTGTTTAATGTTTTCACAGCAGATTCTCCAAGAAAACATCTTATTCACTGTTCAGGTCACAAGATGGTCTTGACTTACGACGGTGTTCATAGTTTCAAAAATAAGGAACAACTGGCTTAAGCTCAAAGATCTGGAGAAAACTATTGTTTCCTTCCTTTAATGCAGGCAAAGGTAAACCACTCCTTCAAGTAGGCTAAAGTTTAAATATGCAATTAACCTACAGGTGTAAAGGAGAATGCAATTATTTGGTGAAAACAGCCCCTACGACTAAATTTTAAAACTGTCTGCCCTACTAGTATTGAAAGGAAAAATGTTGAATTAGTTGAAAGCATTTTTACAGTGTCAAATCTTGCTGCGTTAAAAAATATAAAAATGTTCCCAAGTTTATACACATAATAAATAAAACAGTGGTGGAATACTGTAAACATGAAAATCTCTCGCATAAGTGTTCTGTAGAAAATAGACTTGTTTCGCCCCTTTACAAGCGTGACTGACGAAAGAATAATATTTTGCAGCAATTAGCATCTTGGCTGGAAACGTGGAAATGGCAGTCTTCGAAATCGGATTGTTTAACTGCCGATGCACTAAAATATTTGCACCACAGTACGGGGGATTCCCTGGAAAACCCGCCGACCAGTGGTATCGTTCGGCACGATTCCCGCATGCGAAAATCCGGGGGCGACCCCGCCGGGAAACGAACCTGGTTCGCTATGGTGGGAGAGGAGCGTCCCCATAGCATTTCAGTGGCGCTGTTAAGAGTCTGAGAAAAAACTTCTCGTTAGAAGTCTCTTGAAGTTACATTCTTCCTGATAAAAATTTAATTTTGTGATGTTAAAAGATGTATGTTTTTTCTGATACCAGCAGTTCATCTTGCCCCCCCCCCTTCCCCCTTCCAATTCCACAACTGAAAACTTGAAAAAAAAAAAAACTTCCTCGATGTCAAGCTGGGTAATTTCGAAAAAGAGCCTTCACTTACGTATGTATATTTGTGTTTATACTCCCCACAAATTATGTATGTCACGGCTGCGGTTATTGTACTGAACTTTTGATTCATTATTTTACCGACGATACAAATTTTAACTTACCCAGCAGAGGCAGACCAAGAATTACTTCAGCTGCTGTTGCACGTGTATAAGTGATTACTCACTCGGTAAACAAGAGGAAGTAGCAACTTTTCGTAAAATTGTACTACATCTGTACGTATTGCTTTATATTGATTGCGTTAATTTTTTTTACGATGTAATATTTTGCTTACAGTACTGTCTCGTGACATATTATTCGATTGAGGTATAATTAACTTAACTTTCTTGTAACTGCATAATTACCATAAATAAATAATGTTAGCATTTCTTTAGCCTATTTATGAAAATTTAAGCAATTAAGAACAAAACCGGAAAATCTAAACTAAGTGACAAGTGTATCGTCTTGTTATGATTGGTCCCGTTCAAACTTCCTAACCAAGCAAAACCTAAGAAAAGGCGCCACAGAGTTCACTAACGCCAAGCCAGAACGATTGCAGACACGACAGAATGATGGCGCGAAGAAGCCACAAAACTGCTGGAGTATCAAAACATCAGATTAAGAATGATTGCAGCAAGTCGACGGGGCATTCACACAAGACGCCCGGCAACAGCGAAGATGCTGATCCAAGAGCATTTCAGGGAAGTAACACAAAAACCGAAACAGCCCGCCTTCAAAGCACTAAGGGAACCAATCGGAGCAAAGTTCGTCAACGGTCACGTGGTGGGGCGAGAAGTGTGAAATAGACGTCCACGACCAGGACCGGCGTCGTCTACTACGAACATCAGACCAGACAGCGGCTGTTCCTTGGGCTGCTTCCGTCAGAGGGTCCGGGTGCGAGGCTGGGGTATGTTCCCTTCCTTCATATGTGATCCTCCTTCTTAACTAATAGCCTTCCTTAAGTCCTTCCCTCTCACTTCCATTGGACTTAACTTTGATTGAATATAATTTTATACTCTTCTAACTTTAGAGCAAGTAAAGTCTTTATTAATCATTTCAAACAATCCTTTTAATTATCTGAGCTTATCCTGTTTTCCTTAATTTTAACCTTTCCTAAGAGTGTTATGAGCCACCCAGGCTCATCATAACAAATGGCAGAGGCGCCTTAAGAGCCCTACCAATCGACTAGGAAGCGAGTCAAACCCACCTCCTATATCACCCCACCCACCGCAGTAAAATTTTCTCTTTGACCATTTTCCAGGTGTACGGCCAAGTGAATAACACTGGCATGTCTTTCATGAATGGCGAATGAAAAAATGCGCCAAATCGCTTCGTTACTGCTAACATATCGGCCCATTTGATATTGAGTGACTTCATCGTTGGAATTCTCCGCACCAACTCTAATCACAGCCATGTCACTTCCTTTGGTCACATACTTGCAAATGTATTAATGGATTTCACGGAATGGCAAGATTCGACGTTTATGTGCGCTTTGAATGTTTTCGAGAGTAATGATGAATACGGAACAATCCAACGATTATCAACTTCAATGTCTTGTTGATTCACTTTCAAAATTGTTGATCTTCCGTTGTTTGCAGTAGATCGGTGACGATACAGTGGATAACCATCACTGCCCGTAATTTTTTCTGCTACTTACGCCCGTGGATATCTCTTCGAACATTTCCCGTCAACCATACACGGAGAATTGTTATTTAATGTTCCACAGGGGCCATGAATCATGTTCTTAGTAACCACTTCATGCAAGCCTGGATCTTCTTCTCTATCGGGAATTTCCGCTGATATCACATCATCAATTTAATTCGGTCTTATCTTCTCAATCACCCAAATAAGAATATGTGCGTGTGGCAATCCGCGTTTCTGCCACTCCACTAAATACATCCAGCAGCGCGTTTCGCCAAACACTTGATGCTTGACAATGAAATCCATCAGTGACTTCAATTTCTGTTTGAAGACTCTTGAGGTGATGTCATGGCGATCGATGGGTGATTGGCCTGGGAATAGCTACTTTCGAAATTCTATCCACTGTGGATTGCACGTGAACGTGAACGATATCACGGGTTTCCAAATTTTACACAACGAGAACAATGGCGACATCATCAATTGTAAACTAAAAACATAACTAGAATTCAAGTGACAGTAAACAGCTGAAGATCGCTGAAAAAAAAGTAAAAAGAAGCAAAGAAATTTGAATCAACCATATAATATCGCATAACGTGAACGATGAACGACAACCAATCAAAGTTGAGGAGATTTAAATTTAATTTCGAATGTAAATTAAATATAAAAATTATAATTAGTTTTGCGAAATATCCCCAATTTTTTTTTTTTTATAACTTTTCCATGACCATAAACAAAACACAAAAAATTACGCATATCCATCGTGACGTTCGGTTTTTCCCGAATTCGGAAATATTCCGGGAAAATTCTCCAATTTTTATTACCATAAAAACCTAATTTGGACTATTACGAACATTTTAAAATGAAAAATAGCCAAAACGGTCCAGCCGTTCTCAAGTGATGCGCTTACCAACGAACAGCAGTTCATTTTTATTTATATAGGTATATATGAATTATAATTGTTAATTTATCATCACTGTTAATAAAAACGGAGAGAAAATAAGTGTGTTGATAATGCCTAGTAAAAAATAGTTCTCGTGCAGAATATTATGAAAGTGAGTTCGCACGAATGCGGTTTGTTGTCAGTTTTGTGTAATTTTCTAGACTTCGTTAAGGTTTATTCTACTCAGGTTGTGAAGCTCGGTGCTTTTAGTTTGGCAACTAAAATTTTTCGCCACGAGTGAGCGCTAGAATCGCATGTGTACCGGTTTGTTTCTATTTTCTATGTTAAAAACAAAATAATTGCAATAATCATAAATCAGATATAAAATAACTATGAAACTAAGTAAAATGTTTTTCTTATTATTCACGTAGCTTAAAATGTTATTTGAAAGTGACCTCTTTGAAACACTGCGCACCTAGCGGCGGAAATTTTCCTTATGCCAAACTCTCTCAAAAGAAACCTCGTCTTATTCCTAACATAAGTATAATTAACCGTAACTTAGTTAAGCTTTGTTTGCACGAGGTGGCGGAATAGCCTGAAAGTAGAACTTTAGCGAGCCCACAGAAAAGTTGGAAGTAACCGTGAATGGATTATACATGGATTTGACATGCCTTGACGACTCGTTCAACACAAGCATAATAAATAAACAACGTGCAGAGTTTGAGAGAGTGCGGATTATTGAACCACAGGAAGCAGACTTGTCGTTCCACAAAAATGCCCGCCAGTTGGACAACTACGACCGAACTAGGTTAATTCTACTCAGGTTAAGAAGATTTTTTTTTTAACGTGCCCTATTGCTAAGTATTAAGTGTACGTCCGAGGTAGGGACGAGAGTTTAGATGCGTCTCAGGGCTAGGCCCCATGCGCCTACAGGAGAGGGAATTTCATGCAAGGAGGCGTGCATCGCGGCAGAGAGGGGTTAAGGCAGCTATGGCCGCAATTGGGAACATGAACTGCATCCCTAAGTGTACCTATAGCTGAGGTAATAGCTAAGAAGGGGGAGGGGAACAACTGTCATAGGCACCGTAAAAATCCTCCGGACAGGAAAGAAGTTCAAAGCTTATTCGTGCATTACTGAAAATGCTACAGGAGGCAGCAGGTGTGGATTCCATGCTTTTTAGTGGGAGTTAAAAATCTAGAAGAGAAAGGGGTGGGACTGTGGGCTCAAGGGCGCTTGAGGTTGAACTGCTGTCAATATTTCTGCGCAGGCGAACCAGTACAATAATATTGACAGCAGCTATTCAATGCAGGGCACCGTGCTTCTCGTCGAGTGCGTCGGCAAACTGGGCAGCTCAGTCATGGCACCTACTCCATCTTCGCTCTCCCGCGCTGACACCAGGATCTCCACGCCGTGGGTGAAAGCGAGGAGCCATTGCGTGTGGAGCCACCCCCTCCCCATTCTCCAAAGTTGTCGGTTTGTCGGGGTGAGTTCTGGCTCGGCATGACATCCAGGACCTGCAGGAAGCTTCCGAGGTCCTATGCATTCCATTTCATTCTTCACGCATCCGCAGTCAGCAGCCAGTAGAATCCAGCAGTGAGGTTCGCTACACTTCGCCCTTAGCACCTCAAGATCCCCCTCCCTGCCTTGATCGTTGGGCTGCCTCCTGCACGATGCGCTTCGCAATCTCGTACTGAGCTACCCAGGTCCTCTGCGGTCACGACGACGGCGCTGTAGCACCGGCCAGTTGATCCGCGGACTGGTATTCGAGTATTCCCAGCCACCCCAGGGCCCGGGGATCCCCTATCCGCCACCTGGGGACGCGACGAGTTGCGGAATAGTCGCCGCACCCAAGCTGCTGCAGTCCCGCCGCACTCGCAGAAGTCCTCGCCTTCGCTGGTCCTAAGGGGCGGGCAGATCCCGGAGAGAGAGAGCAGCCACGAGCACGATGTTCATCCCACAGCAGCTCGGCTCGTAGGTTAGGAACAAAACGAGATGTCCCTTGTGACTCTTTCTCTCTTTCTTTCTCTCTCTGTATCCGTGCCTGCACCGGCGGCACAGCAGTACTTTCACGAGATTCTGAAGGCTCATTTACTCTCCTTCATAACGTAGTTCCAAAGTGCAAATTTTCAACATGATAATGCCTTCCCATATGCAGCACGGTTTAGCAGGACTGCCTGTGTGCTGTCGTCGCCCTTCCTACGCTCCTACAGCTACTCGACTCTACTCCACTCAACTCAAACTTACCTTTTTTGGCCAGCCCGGTCTTTAGACTTGTCGCCTACAAAACATGTTACCGAACGAGGTGGCGCAGTGGTGAACCTTTGGGCTTGAATCCCGTCCGGCCATCTTGATTTCGGTTTTACATGGTTTCTAGAAATAACCCCAGGCGAATGCTGGGATGGTTTCTTTCTACAAGCCATGGTCAATTCCTTCCCCGTTCATGCTTTTCTGAGCAGCTTAATCTGTCTATAATGACTTCGCTGTCAACGAGACGCTTGGCGCTATCTATAGGCTGTTCACGTTAACTGAGTACTTTCGAAATCAACCTTTAAAAAATGTCACTTCCCCTATTTTAACGTGCACACAGGTTGGCATGCGCCTAGTAAATTTGGCAACGACTAAGGGAAAGTAGTTCCATGTATTAACGCTAAATTGAAAGTGTTATGTAGACATTTATGAATACTGGAATTAATTATTTCACTTTCTGTTTTTAATTTATAATATATTAGTAAAATAATAAGAAAATTTGTGAAATAATTACTTCTCAAATAATTTCGCAGTTTTGTCTGGCCGATGCATGGGATAAAGTTGAGATTCATCGCAATGTTAATTTTGGATATGGTTAAAGAATGCACAAGTATAATTTAAGCAGAGCTTTCAATAGTGCTCACTTTACCGTAAGCAGCCTATACCTACCTACAGAAAATGTTGACAGCCAGCTGGGCCAACATTTACGAGTTTACAGCATTTGGAGCGGCAGTTGCAACAATTACGGGCGATCTACCACAGGACTGCAATAGCATTATACCTTTTTGGCTCAATGTACGCATTTATTGATGCTAAAGACTTAATGCGCTTAGTACTTTTCAACTGTACAGTTTTGGCCGAATGAAATTGTAACGTGTCTATCAGAAGTTAAATTGTCGAACTCTCGCCGTGTCAACAACTCATTTAAGTACCCCTCTTCTCCCCCCTTCCCCCCGGCACGTGTGTGTGTGCTGCGACCTATCAATACCTGTGCCCGAAAAAAAAAAATTCTGTTGAGTTCGCGTCTAAGGTGCGCAGTAGCCATTCCGTGTCCCAACACTGGACTGCTTTTCTGCCTATACAAGTATCGTGAACGACGTGGATTTGATTTGAACTTAGACAAGTGTTTACGTAAACAAGTGCTCCGAGATGTTTGTCTTTGTATGCTTCGACCAGTGACGTTTATTTGTTTCATTTCACAACAAACAGCCTCTTTTTACAAAAATTCATTGTGCACAATTTGAGTATACCGTAGTTGCATCACACTCTTCTAGAATAAGTGTAATGAAGCACTTGTTTATATAAACATTTTGCAAACGCCAGTCGAAGTCACGTAGTTTTGGTAGTTATAATGGAGAAACAGCAGGTCAATTTCGCGACACAGATAGTTTTGCGCAGCTGGTATGCACACTATACGCCATTTTCTTTACGATTATATCGCAGAGAAGATAAGAAGTGTTGCCGATCCGAATGTCGTGTGTCCTCTTTGTTGGAATAATCAGTCATTATTTAAATTACAAGCGCCTATGGACCGTCCATGCCGTATTACTGCGCATGCGCACATGTAAACGACCCACTTATTAAACTACTATCAAAGGTTAGCTTAAACTGCCAAAAGACTACTTCAGGTAGAGATATAGGTTAGTTAAAACTATAAATACTCGTATTCGCCTACTATCCTAGGTTAGTTTAGGTGATAGGTTGGAGTATGTTGACAAATGATTGTTAAAAAACGCGCATTGGTCCCACCATGACACATGCGCAGTAACCCCGGCCTCGGCTGTCCACAGACTCTAGTTTCAAAATAAGTACTTAACCTTTTGTTTGAATCATAGAAAAAAATATGGTTTCAAAATGTGTGCGCAGAAAAATCGCTCTAGTTTTAAAACATTGTGTTGTTTGGAATCAGTAACGATTTTTAGATCATGAAAATACGTATTCAGTTGATCTAAAGTTGTGTGATTAAAGTCTAAATTTAAAACTTTGCAGTGTTAAGAAAGTTTTAAAATATTGCGTTTGCCAAGCGAAGAGACGAAATAGCAATTACTATTTCGGAAGAATGAACGGAAAAATTCCAGCAACAAACCAGAATAGGGCTTCCAAGTCGAAGTTCAGGTAAGGATTATTTATGTTGTTATTATCGCTATGTATTAAGTATTCAGTGCTTTATTTATCTCTCGTATAAAATTTAACCAAATAAATTTAATTAATATTTTAAAAAACCTTTTAGGATTTAGGCATAAGGGCAAAGTTATTTCCCGACAGGAAAGAGATTATGCATACCTAAATTTAAAAAATGTTTAATTACCTTACACAACTTTTTTGAAAGGTTTCGTACGCGACTGAGATGTAACTTCTCGTAAGCTACGATAGGATGACCTAACAATGTAATTATTTAATATTTAACTGGTCTATTATGGTGCAGTAATAAAAACAGGTTACGTCACGTCGTAAACTAACTGAAACATCCATTACAAATACCGCAATACGACGATTTGTAGCTTGCCGTAATACGAACCCAAACTTACGCCACAAAAAAAAAATACTGGCTGCCAAATCATTAAAAGTTGTAGTTTCGTTAAATTTTTGAAGCAATCGGAATTTATTTTAGTAGCCACAGAGGAAAAAAATTTATATGCTTGTAGGATTACAGTCTCATGCTTGCGACAATGTTAATTCAAATAAGACAAAAATATATACTTGTATAGTNATACTGGCTGCCAAATCATTAAAAGTTGTAGTTTCGTTAAATTTTTGAAGCAATCGGAATTTATTTTAGTAGCCACAGAGGAAAAAAATTGATATGCTTGTAGGATTACAGTCTCATGCTTGCGACAATGTTAATTCAAATAAGACAAAAATATATACTTGTATAGTATTGTTGCGTGTTAATGGTCTGCGTCGCTTTCCTTGCCACATCCTGCTGGAGCGAGGAACAGTGTGCCAAGGTCAGAGTAGTTGCGTAAGAAGCGCGCGGATATCTATAGGCTGTTCACGCTAAAGTGAGCACTTGTGAGGCCCTAGTTACTTTTACCTTTCAGCCATTTTTTATCATTTAACAGCATTTTAAAATACATATCGCCATGTAAGAAACACAGTTTGTATATTCCACAGAGCTCTGAAGTTAAGGATTTGTATATATTTTGCTATTGCCTACTACTTGTGTTTCAGATTAATTTTAGAAAATATGAACTTGTTAGGACAGAGGACATCATTTAATTATATTTTAGGGATAATTATCGCTTGACTTCTTGCACCACTATTGCTTGTGTAGTCATTCTCGGAAGGTAATCAATAATAAATTCTCGTTTTTTTCGACATGGTAAGCAAATAAAAGTACTCCATGATTATTACAGTTTATAATAATCTGGGTGATATACTATGCCTTGTAGAGAAGAAATTTAAATAATTACTGTTAAATACATTTTATGGCTCAAAAACTGGAACATCGCAATGATATCTATATGGCTGAAATAAAATATATTAATTGACTATTATTCCATGGGAGAAGGCTTTCAAAAGTACCCACTTTACCGTGCGTAGTCTAAACAAACGCAAGCCGCCGCGATAAGCTTATCGCGTCTCACGCGATCCTGACCTTCAGCGGGTTTGATATATACTGTCATATTTGAAATAATGTTCTGCTTCTTAGCTCTTGCCTCTCTCAGCATGACTCGAGGTGCGAAGAACCTTCCAGATTGGGCCAGCGAGACTATTTAAACTGCAACGGGACTTGGGGGCAACAGTTTGAGTTTTGGAAGTTCGAGCGGTTGCGCGACCTTGAGCGACAGACGAAGAGTCAGCAGAGCGTCGAGTGGCGTCAAGAGCGATCAGCGGGAGTGAAGTCTGCGGACTGCGAGCATCGGTACAGTGTAGAGTGAGACTGGCGGGTGGGACTATTGAACTGGATGCGCGAGTGTGAAACATTCACAATGGTAGCGATATACAGATTATATGTGCAAATAATTATTGTGAATCACGTGAGTAACATACATACAGACATTGACAAGCACTTTCATTAAGTACTGGATTAGGACACTGAATATTGCCCACACTGAGAATAACAAGGGTAATAGTGAAGATTGAGAGTTTAATGTTATAAATAATATCTGTGTGAATAAATTAAAAATGAAAATTTGTTCTCTGATACGGCCGGCCCTCTGGCGTCTTGTATCAGTATCTTTGTTTATTGTTGCAATCACATAAGTCGCCGGTGCTCGTGGAAAGGGTGGTGATGGTAAAAATAGGGATGAGGGGAGCAGATCGCCTACTCGCAACTGTAGCGTGATAAGGGCAGCTTAGTTGGCTGTCGTTTGAGAAGCATTTGAAATCAAATGCTCTCATTACAAGATCTATGAATGAGGGTCCATAGCTGGTTCCCACAGACACCACCACTGGTGTATATCGAAACAGTTTATTTTCCGAAATATAATGACCGTCGGACAGATTTGGTAAAGGAATTGAGGACATCGCACCGAACGATAACTAAAATACCAAAATAAATAATAGATTAATCTTATCGGTACAAACTAAGTAATGGTTTACAATGTTACATTGCAAAATCTATATTATACCTTATAATATATTTTAGACATTTTGTATGTAAATTATATTGTTAATTTCACGTACAGTTCCTCTGAATGTTTCGTAAGTTTTGTTTTCTTGCCTTACTTGCAAACAAATAATTTGTATGGAATTATATTCTCTATGCACTTAGTTTTACAATATTTCCCTAGTGAGCTATAACTAGCGACCCACCGCTGACCCGGTCTACTCGCCGCATAACGTGAAGTCTTAAAGGCAGACTCACACCTAACCCACACTTAAATTAATACCGGGTTCGTAATTTTACTTTGCGTTACCTCTGCGTCAGTGATTTTTTGTTTTTAATAGAACCGTACATGTATCACATTGAAATTCGTCCGTTGTTAAGTTTTTAATTCAGCGCTACAAAATATGCTATAGCAGGAATCTGTAAAATGCCAATGTACGCACGTAGGTATTTATATACCTAGGCTGTTCACGGTAAAATGTGCACGTTTGACGGCTCTGCTTAACATCTATTTGTATGCACATAGTGTATTCTTCCGCCACGTGTAAAATTAACATTGCCTTGAGCCCGATCACTTTATTCACGTATTGACTAAGTGGAACTGTGAAATTATTATAAAAGTAAATATTTTACAAATTTGGAAGTTCTTACACTTATCACTCATATGTATTTTTAAAAAAAAACTCAAAATAAATAATTTAAGTAATCACCAATGTTTACCTAGCACTTTCAATATAACGGTAAGACATGGNAGTTCTTACACTTATCACTCATATGTATTTTTAAAAAAAACTCAAAATAAATAATTTAAGTAATCACCAATGTTTACCTAGCACTTTCAATATAATGGTAAGACATGGAACTACTTTCCCTCCGTCGTTACTAACTGTACTAGGCACATGCTAGTCATAGTGTATGTTAAAACTTAGATGCAGGTAAGGGCAGTGATATTTTTCAGAAGTTTATTTCAAAAGTGTTCTGTTAACTGTGAACAGCCTATGCATTTATATATTTGCCAGTATTGTACATATTAGCAGTTATAATATTGAAAAGTTTGCTTCTAACGATCGTTTCTCCCGTAAATCGACTCCATTTGGCATAAATAAGACCAATATTAT
Source organism: Clitarchus hookeri (assembly GCA_002778355.1). Classification (NCBI taxonomy): domain Eukaryota; kingdom Metazoa; phylum Arthropoda; class Insecta; order Phasmatodea; family Phasmatidae; genus Clitarchus; species Clitarchus hookeri. The sequence continues at coordinate 1,780,117 of NQII01000581.1, read as the reverse complement.
CTCAAATCCTAGAGTTTTTTAAAATCGTTTAATTTGCTTGTCATTCAAATACAAAAAAAATGTAATTAAAACATTGACGTCTGTTGCAATTATGTCACAACACAATGTGCATTCCAGGCAGCAGTTGGCAGAAATAAAAATGAATACATAAAACCAAAGTATATAATCTTTCCTTGAGCCTGTTTGTCTGTTTGTACGTTAAGTTACCTTTGCGTTATGTTGAAGTAGGGTCAACTTCTCGGGTGGAAAATGTAACTTCGCGTCGCTCTTAGTTCAATGGGAAAACCTGCTGCGGGATCTACAGAGTATCTGAACAACGCAAAATTAGAACAAAGAGCTCCATATGGCCGTTAAGCCAATATTATACGATACCTGCTGCCCCACTCGCCCATGTACAAGTTTATATGCAGCCTAGAGTACGTTAATGTATACCAGCCGCTATGCGAGCAAGAATATAACATTCCTTAGGTGGATTCACAGACAAGAAATTGGTCCCCAGTAAATATGGATGCCACTCTTACTGGTATTCAGTACTTAGGTATTGAAAACCTAGCACATCCTAATATTACTTCATTTCTAAAGACAATTAGAGCAGTTTAACGCATATCGGTGTATTTTCAACTTATGGGATTGATGTGACGTCGACAAAATAGTTTTTCAAGATTTTGCGTGACTTAAATCGGTTCACATAATATAATTATGTCTTAACTTTAACTTATGCAACGCATTGAAAAATAAAAATAAGAATCTGTAAGGCTTCGAAATCGCGTCTATATAATATATTTTTATGTGTTTACCGAAGCTATGTCGGAATTCACCTTTGTTCACTTGCCTTCTTTACAACAGGCACAGTATATAATCTTTATTCCCCTGTCGCTATGTGCAGGATCCAGTTTTTAATTTGAATACGCCTGTTATTTTTTTATGTTGCTACATTATACAACGTGAGCGTAAAATAAGGGAATTACTGACGTAATAAACCATTTTATAGTTATTTTTTTTATGATGCACAGAAAATGACTGGAATAACCGATAATGCTGGCGAATTAACAACCGCCATGCGGAACGCCACGGTGCAATAAGATTTACGAAGTACGAGTGAAGTGAAGAGATTTGAGCGGCTCTTAACAGCGGGGTCTTGAGAGCCGATGAGGGTGATTGAGGAGAGTATGGAGTAGCGCTGGAATGAAAAGGCGGGAGAAACTGGAGATCCCCGAGAAAACCCGTCGACCAGTGGCATTATCCGGCACGATTCCCACATGCGAAAATCCGGTGACCTGCCGGGGATTTAACCCGGTTCGCCTTGATGGGAGGCGAGCAGGCTAACCGCCCAGCCACCGCGGCCCCTACGAGTGGAGTGGAAAAATTTGGACGGTTCTTAAATGGTCCGCCTGCCTGGCGCTCGATCTGCGTTACAGTATGTTTGAAATCCATTTTTATTTTACGAAAATACAAAACGTGCGTCTAGTGTGCTGAACTACGAAAAGAACACACACTTCAGACTATGTCTGTCGAATACTTTTAAGACATCACGCACATTTTAACGCCATTTCAGAGCACTCCAACATGGTGAAAACAACTTTTTCAAAGCGCTGTATCTCAAACTATACGCGTCATATGCACACACAAGTATTTAACGGGCATGCACTGAACCTTGCCACATACAGACTCTCTACCAATAAAATTATAGGATCCCATACGTACACGCAGTGCGACAAGAACACTGCACGCCAGTTCAAAGCCCTGCGCTTAGCGGCGATGACGCACTTGTAGCGCGTGCCAGTGTAGCCCTTACAGCTCTTGCTCTTCTCGGCGTTGAACGCGGAAAAAAAGTTCCAAGCAAGCGGGCCCCTTAACATCGGGATCTTGAGCGCTGATGAGGGTGAAGCGAGGTTAGTATGGAGCAGCGTCGGAATGCAAAGACGGGGGAAACCAAGTTCCCCGAGAGAACACGCCGACCGGCGGCATCGTCTGGCACTATTCCCGCTTGTGAAAATCCAGGAGACACCCCGCCGGGTCACCTAGGCGGGAGGCAAGTGCTCTTGCCGCTGCGGTACCGCGGCCCCGCAGAGTATGAAATTTGTAATGGAACATGCCGTGGGAAATAGGACAGGTCCTATTACCAAACCTGGTGTGAAATCCGGTCGTACAAGGCGAACAGTGCCATGATGGCTGCCATGGTTGCTTGTATAGCAGTTGCTGTTGCAGACATTGCACAAGCTAGCACAGAATCTAGTATCGTTTAACATAGACCTTAGCGACCACGGCCATGGAGAATCTTCCGATGACTAAACAAACGTTGCGTTCCTGCGGTCTTTGGTATTCAGGCTGCGCATCGCGCATGTCGCTCAATGATCACGGAAAGAATTATGAATACACAGAAAACTAGTCTGGCGGAAACTTCAGTGAAGAAGTACACACAGTCCTCAATGTATTAAAATTGTTAGACAACAATTCCCTGGAGAAGTTAACTGGAAGACGTCTTTGAAGATGATTTTGATGGAAGACCCCGGTTTTTTTTTATCCCCGGAGTGATAATCATGGAAGATCTTGGCAGGTGCAAAGTAGACACAGTGGGAAATTTGTTAAACCTGAAATTTATAGGTTCTGTGTCAGACCTGTCATAGTGTCGTGCCCTGAAATGTTGTTGTCTCAGCCTAATTTGGCTAGACTTAAAATTATTCTCCCTCCTTCAGTCAGCCCAACTCGTATCCAAACTAAAATCGTTTAGCCTGCAATCACTCAGCCTGAAATCATTCGGGCTATAATCGCTGGTATACGCTATTCGTGGTAATTCCACTCTTTTTAAATCAAACCTTTGAAAAATCGCTTAATGTACGATGTTTTTTCTTGTTTCGTAAATATGTCGTGTATCACAAGCGTTTTATATCGCTTCTAACTTAAAATTATCTTATTTTTGGTTAAATTGAACATATAACTATATTTTATCTATAAGCAATAATGTTAAATTTACAATTAATTAGTATAAAACAAGAGAGAAAATAGTTTTGTTGGCAATTCCTAGTAAGAAATAGTTATCATGTAAAATAATTATTAAACAGAGTGCGCATGAATGCGGTGCGTTGTCCCTTTGGTGTAATTTGCTAGACTTGGTTAAGCTTAGTTTGCATGAGGCGGAGTATAGCCTGAAAGTAGGACTTCAGCAAGGCTTCAGGAAACTTGGAAGTAACCATGAATGGACTACAATGTAGGCTGAACGACGTGCGCTGTGTATGTCCCAGGTCGAGGAAGGAGCCGAGCGAAGAAGACAAGCAGCTCCTGAAGGATGTGCTTCGCAGAGCACGCCTGCGCGAGCTGCCTCCTCTGCCGGACATCGACCAGCACCGCGATGACCCCTTCCGTCACAACCCGCTGATGACGTTCAGCAGCGCCAGGCTCAAGCGTCGAATGGTGGACAGATACTTGTGAGAGAACCATTCTTCAGACAGCGTGTATGCTTGCGGCAAGCTCGGCCGTTTGACTTGAGTTTGCCAAGCTAGTTATCCAACGTGTTTCTAAAACATGGGGGCAAACTGGTAGTCCCATGGCAATGTCAATCTTATATACGGCACAAGGATTTAAAATAAGAAGAAAAGTAGGTCCTAAACAGGGCTTTTAAAAGTGCTAGATTTACTGTGAACAGCCTATATACAGTATGATTCTAAAATTATGGGACAAACATTGAGGAGTGGTAGAGCTCACTAAAACAAACAATTCTTGTATAGGAATATATGGGCGGAAGTGACGCGTTGAGGCACAAACACAAAAACATAACACATTAACGGAAACATAAAATGTTCATTAGCAGCATACTTAACAAGTGATTCCGTACAGAAAATATTAAAACAGTTGCTGGAAATGCATCCACCAACAGTCACGCATGTTTGGCGACCTCTACATATGGCGTGATTGGCTGACAATGGTGGCGTGCGTGAAATACCCGGCGTATTTGAATCTGTTCGCCAATCACTCCACCGACGCTACCAAGCTTGCATTACTGTCGGTGGTAGCAATTTTGAGCAATTATTATAAACATTACTGTAAAAAGGCAGTTGGTGACGACGTTGTAAATAAAAAATGTGTTGCATTTCATGTGTTTATTTTTGTGTTTGTGCCTCAAAGCGTCACTCCCGCCCGTATATTCCTATACAATAATTGTTTGTTTTAGTGAGCTCTGCCACCCCTCAATGTTTGTCCCATGATTTTAGAATCACCCTGTATACGTTACCAGTTTCGTTTAATGTTATTGCATTTTGATGTATACAATTTGTTTTAAATTAATATTTTTGCTTTTCTTATTTTTCTTGTAATGACCGTAAACTGGATGGCACTCAGAAAAATTGTTTGTTTCAAATACTACAGCTATAATGGTAGTAGAACCAATGTAATGTTTCATAACTATTGTTTCTTGAAGTATTATTATCAGTTAAATTTGTTGCTCTTTCCGGTAAACGTTTCTACACGAAAGCAAAGCAGTGCAGGCCCTATTCATAAGCGTGCGAAGCAGGACGGGAATAATGACTCGACGTTCTTGCGGTGCAGTGGCCTGACTGCTCTCCTCCCACAAAGGCGAACCGGGTTCGATTCCCGGCGGGGTTGCACTCGGATTTTCGCATGTGAGAATCGTGTCGCTGGTTGGTGGGTTTCCTCGGGGATCTCCCGTTTCCACCGTCCTCGAACTCCAGCGTTGCTCCATACTAGTCTCGCCTCACCCTCATCGATTCTCAAGACCACGATGTTAAGAGTCGCCCAAATCGCTCCACTCGATGTTCTTGCACACATTTCCAGGAGAGAGCGCGGGGATAGGACCAGAGCTCGGGTTCTCGAAGAAGCCAAGCGGCAACCCGAGGATGACTACACTGTGCAGAGACCACAGGAGTACTACTTGAGATTTCTCCGGAAACAAGCCGAGCTGGTGCAACCTCCTCCCATGCAGTCGTCTTGGGTTGAAGCGATCCTGCAGGTAAGATCATAAGCGATGTTAAAATCGTAATAAAATTCAATACTTTTATCATATCCAGAGTGATGTGCTTATTCCCTTTGGCTTGGGAACATTTCGGTATTCTTCACATTTTTTAATTTCTTATAATTTATATTATTATAAGTGTAATTTTTTAGTAATACCAAGTAATGCCATGCATCTTGCTGAGTCAGCTAATGATAGGAAGTGTACTATTTAATTACGAGTCTATGAACAGATATTCCATTATTAGTTTTACATTGTAATTTGAATGTATAACTTGCTAAAAAGGTTAGATATTTATCTGCAGAAATATTGGGTTAAATTACGTGCAATGCAATAATTAAATGTACTATTTTTATTTTATTTTTACAAAATACATAGAATTTTTTTTAAAATATGCCAGTTATTCCCGTTTCTTTAATGTCCTTTACTTATTGTCATTTTTAAATTTTACAGCTTAACCACAGGAATATAAGTAACGACTCTGATAGGTAAAACCATCATCTTATTCATAATCTGTCTAGTTTCATCGCGGGAAAAGATGTTTTGATTTTAAAAGCGATCAGTTGTGGGGGAATGCAGGGACGATCGATTCTGTACCCACTGGGTTGTGTTTAGCTGGTGCCGCCCCTTCTTTCCAAGAAGTATGCAGAGACGGTAGATTCGCTGCTGCAAGAAGTGAACGCAGAGTATGAGAAGACCCTCCACGACTTCGGAGTTCGGATGAAGCTGAAGCCACTTCCAGGCGAGGAGCGGGAGCCACTCTCTACCATTTCGCAACACTCCTGGTAAGTTCTGATGGAGTCAAGATGAGCAACAGAACTGGCTAATGTTGTATGCGAAAGTCGTACTGTAACCTAAGCCTATTTTATCACCATGGCTTGAGTGATTAATCGGAGGCGGAGCTGTAAATATTAATAATATATATATGAACTTACGTGTATATACAATCATCATATAGTCTGGAACCAACTGAGGAACTATGAAGGTTGTTCCCGTAATGCAAAATATGCACCACATTTGCAATGAGTATCAAAACACTTCGCTAACATTGCACTCTGGTTTCTTTAAATCTCTTTCACAAGTGAGATTCTGGAACAGCAACTGCAGATGTANTGCAGAGACCACAGGAGTACTACTTGAGATTTCTCCGGAAACAAGCCGAGCTGGTGCAACCTCCTCCCATGCAGTCATCTTGGGTTGAAGCGATACTGCAGGTAAGATCATAAGCGATGTTAAAATCGTAATAAAATTCAATACTTTTATCATATCCAGAGTGATGTGCTTATTCCCTTTGGCTTGGGAACATTTCGGTATTCTTCACATTTTTTAATTTCTTATAATTTATATTATTATAAGTGTAATTTTTTACTAATACCAAGTAATGCCATGCATCTTGCTGAGTCAGCTAATGATAGGAAGTGTACTATTTAATTACGAGTCTATGAACACACAGGTGATATTCCATTATTAGTCTTACATTGTAATTTGAATGTATAACTTTCTAAAAAGGTTAGATATTTATCTTCAGAAATATTGGGTTAAATTACGTGCAATGCAATAATTAAATGTACTATTTTTATTTTATTTTTACAAAATACATAGAATTTTTTTTAAAATATGCCAGTTATTCCCGTTTCTTTAATGTACTTTACTTATTGTCATTTTTAAATTTTACAGCTTAACCACAGGAATATCAGTAACGACTCTGATAGGTAAAACCATCATCTTATTCATAATCTGTCTAGTTTCATCGCGGGAAAAGATGTTTTGATTTTAAAAGCGATCAGTTGTGGGGGAATGCAGGGACGATCGATTCTGTACCCACTGGGTTGTGTTTAGCTGGTGCCGCCCCTTCTTTCCAAGAAGTATGCAGAGACGGTAGATTCGCTGCTGCAAGAAGTGAACGCAGAGTATGAGAAGACCCTCCACGACTTCGGAGTTCGGATGAAGCTGAAGCCACTTCCAGGCGAGGAGCGGGAGCCACTCTCTACCATTTCGCAACACTCCTGGTAAGTTCTGATGGAGTCAAGATGAGCAACAGAACTGGCTAATGTTGTATGCGAAAGTCGTACTGTAACCTAAGCCTATTTTATCGCCATGGCTTGAGTGATTAATCGGAGGCGGAGCTGTAAATATTAATAATATATATGAACTTACGTGTATATACAATCATCATATAGTCTGGAACCAACTGAGAAACTATGAAGGTTGTTCCCGTAATGCAAAATATGCACCACATTTGCAATGAGTATCAAAACCCTTCGCTAACATTGCACTCTGGTTTCTTTAAATCTCTTTCACAAGTGAGATTCTGGAACAGCAACTGCAGATGTAATACTTTCCCGTAGATTTTCCAATCCAAAATCCTGGATGAGGGATATTTATGCTACTTTCAGGCATAGGTAACCTACTGCATATGCGGCACACGAGGTTCATTACTATGTGTGTCTAAACTGATAATGTAACTAAAACAGATTAAAGTCTACTGAAACGTCTATAAAGTTTTCAGCTATTGATATTTGTCCTCGTTTCACCAGCTTGGCACCTAATGAGTATATGAGAGAATTTTCGGCCTTCTATGACAATTACACCGGAGAGCCAAAAAAACTGGTATAGGCGTGCGTATGCAAATAACAGAGGTATGGAACCAATCAGAGTAACGCGATGCGGTCGGCAGCGCCTAAATAAAACAACAAGCATCTGACAAAGTTGCTAGATCGGTTACCGCTGCTACAAAGGCAGATTATCAAGCGTTAAGTGAGTTTGAACGTGGTGTTATAGTCAGCGCACGAGAGATGGGACATAGCATCTCCGAGGTAGCGATAAAATATGGATTTTCGCGTACGACCATTTCACGAGTGTACCGTGAATATCGGGAATCCGGTAAAACATTAAATCTTCGACATCGCTACGGTCAGAAAAAGATCGTGAACGAACGGGACAAACGACGACTGACGAGAATCATTAAACGTGACAGACGTGCAACCCTTTCTCAAATTGGCACAGATTTCAATGCTGTGGCATCAACAAATGCCAGCGTGCGAACTATTCAACGGACCATCATTGATATGGGCTTTTGGAGCCGAAGGCCCACTCGTGTACCGTTGTTGACTGCACGACGCAAAGCTTTACGCCTCACCTGGGCCCGCCAACGCCACCATTGGACTGTTGATGACTTGAAACACGTTGCCTGGTCTGACGAGTCTCGTTTCCAATTGTATCGGGTGGATGGACGTGTACGGGTANCTCTGTCATGGTATGGGGCGTGTGCAGTTGGCGTGAAATGGGACCCCTGATACGTCTAGATAAGACTCTGACAGGTGACAGATACGTAAGCATCCTGTCCGATCATCTGCACCCATTCATGTCCATTGTGCATTCCGACGGATGTGGACAATTCCAGCAAGACAATGCGACACCCCACACGTCGAGAGTTGCTACCAAGTAGCTCCAGGAACACTCTTCTGACTTTAGATACTTCCATTCGCCACCTAAATCACCAGACATGAACATTATTGTACATATCTGGGATGCCTTGTAACGTGCTGTTCAGAAGAGATCTCAAACGCCTCGCACTCCTATGGATTTGTGGACTACCCTGCAGGATTCATGGTGTTAATTGCTTCCTGCATACCTTCAGACATTAGTCTAGTCCATGCCACATCGTCTTGCAGCACTTCTGCGTGCTCGCGGGGGCCCTACACGATATTAAGCTGGTGTGCCATTTTTTTTTTTTTTTGGCTCTTCAGTGTATATTTAAGCTCGGTGAGTGAGCCTAATACGAGTGTCCATATAATTGCCGCGAGATTGTGTAGCACTTATACGAGATGTAGTGTGTTTCCTTATATGAAAAATACACCAGTGCATTGAACCCGTGTGTTTCCTTTTTGTGGAAATCTGCTTTGGCTACAACATGGTCTCGCCAGAAATTGGACTTTAATCAGTTTGGAATTCTTACGCAAACTTAACTTTCATAACTTTTATTCAATCGGGATTCATGTCACGACAGCAGAAATAAAATGCCATATTATGATTTTGGGCTATTTAGAGGCATGACTTTATGGTACCTTGGAAATTACTATCACTTACCCAACTTCCTAATTCCTGCAAATGCCGATCATACTTACACCATGGCCCTGATATTAACCTCCCAACAACTTATATCGCCGAATACCGCACCACAGGACATAAAACATTATGATGTCATGGAGCTGCCATTTTTACTATTTAAGTCGCCGACTGGTTTTGTTCCAAAGGACAAAACAGCATGTGTGTGTTATCAAAATTTAGGTAATATTACATTCATTATTATTATTTATGTTGCAGCTCTTTTAAACCCAAAATACTGCAACTTCACAGAAAAAATATTTTTGATTGCCCTATGTTATACACATTCCGGCATAAAAACCTTCCACATTTTTAAAGGCAGTAAGAAAAGTAATACAAATTGTATGCAAACATTTATTACAAAATATTGTTTAACACACAATAGTTTATTTGCACTAGCTCTTGTAAATGATGTCATCCAAATGATGGCCGCCATTCCTGATGCACATATTCCATCGTGTTCGATCACGCGCTAGGTGAGTTGCGGCGTATTGTTGGCAATTTCTTGGCGTATTGCAGCTTTCAGTTGGGCAATGGCTTTTCTACGATAGCGGTAAACATAGCCTTGAGGTGTCCCTAGAGAAATAAATCGCAAGGCCTTAGATATAGCGACCATGCGGGCCACCTGATGTCACCATGTAATGAGGCAATGCGGCCGGGGAACAACTCTCTCAATGGAGCCACTCATACTTGTACTGTGTGAGCAGAAGTGCTATTCTGATGAAACCAGGAATCCGGAATGGTATGTTGTGAGAGTTGATGATCCAGAAATATACGTAACATTTGCACATACCAAACGACCGTCACTGTAACCGTATGCCCTACTTCCTCAAAAAAGGCCCAATAACACCAAAATGGCCAATGACTCACCACACAGTAACATGTGGAAGGTGTAAAGGTCTTTAATGAAGCTGGCAAGGACTGATTTCAGCCCAATAACGGAAGTTTTGCTTGCTAACGATGTCATTCAAGTGGAAGCGTGCTTCGCATCTTGAAACCAACACAGCATGTGCAGGCACATTTGTAAGGATAAGCTCGCATGGTTCCCCCAGTCCCGCTAAGTGGCCTGCGATCTCAGTGTAATGTGTAACATATAGGTTACTGTGACCACAGACATGCTCACAGTAGCATGCATTTAGGTTAGGGTTGAGATTAAATTACTCGCCCAAGGACAGGTACGATGCCAGCTATTAGGAAATTTTAATCATTGTGTCATCTTGCTTCAGTTGGTTCTCTAAACAGCAGAGCCACATTTATTTTCATTGAAATAAATTATGTTTTCAAGTTGCCAGGTAATCTGGCAAGCGCAATGTGTACACATGTCGTATGACATTGCTTATGTCCCTCCTGATCTTCATTGAGCTCTAATAACACATCCCACAGAGATCGGATGCACCAGCTTCGATGGCGAGTCCTTGAAGGTTGTCGCATCTGGGGCATTTTCGAATGTGTTTTGGAGTGGTACTCGTGGGATAACAAGACAAGGTGTCTTTGAAATACTTCGAATTTCAAAGAGAATTTGTCCCCACCTCTGGACTGGGGTGGAATTACTCCATAAGTGAGGTTTTCCTATGTGAGTAGGAGATTCTGCTATAGTTTGGAGTTTGGGGAAACTGCCAGGTTAGTTAGATGGATGTGGAGAGGATCTCTATTAATTTAGAGTCCCAAAGCCACACACAGTAAACGTGCAAATGATTTTATTTCCTGGGGAATCACTTCAAAGTTTAAATTGTTGCATATCAATTAGAGAAGCATTGAATTTAACAGTATCAGCATGGCAAGCTTTCTTGGTGCACACAGTCACCCTGATACTAAAATAAACCTATGTCACCTTACTGTGTTATTGGTTGGCAAGTGCAATCGGCGTTGGTCCAGTGCTGTCCCATCTGGATGTAGGTGTAGTTTGAGGGTTATCTAGGTTACAAACTAACAATGTCTGATGAGGATGGAGGTTACTTATCTTACGGCATGGTTAATTAGGCAGTTTTGCGATGGCGATAGGAGCATGTGAGAGCACGCAAAGAAAACTGCACATCATCGTGTTTTGGCACAGTGAGACTCCCCTTGCCTTCTAGCTCAAAGGAAGCAGTGCCCGACACGAACTTATGAGTAAAGGTAGTCTACACATACAGGTAAGGTTAATGGTATTTCTTCCTCCTACTGGATGATAGTGGTTTGCAATACGTACTCGCAGCTCAACAGGTGGAAAAATGCACTGTTGCAGCCTATGGCTACAGCGGCGTGCCTGCTTTGAGATTGCATTGCAAGTTACGCACTACACAAACAGCTACATGCAGCTATACTAATCATGTTCCATTACTTTAGATTATTACAACTAGCATTTGCCAACACTGGCTGGTTAGTTAACAAATGTTTATTTTAAGTTTTCAATAATCCACAGGGGATTGGGGGGGGGATGACGGGACTAACCCAGTTGCGCCATTCCCTTCACAAGAGTGGTGCTCCACCATCACTCTGGTTAAACCAGCTCCACACAAAACAAGGGAAAATCGAGATCCCGCCCCATCCCATCCCTACTAGCTTCGCACTTACCAATAATAAAGAGCATGGTTCCCAACCTACTTTTCCCGCGGAATTTCTTTAATGCATGATATGTTGAACATATATTCTATGGAGAGGGTTTTTACCATGTATATGTCAGTTTCCCTCTCTATCATCTTAGTTATAGGTTAACTATAGGTACACTTAGGGAGGTAGAGAGACCCAATTGCAGTGATGATTGCCCAGTCCCTCTCTGCTGCGTATTGTCTCTCCTTGCATGAATTCCTCTCCTAGTAGGCGTATGAGGTTTAGCTCTGAGACGCACTTAGCTACCGTCCCTACCTCGGACGTACACTTACACTTAGTCTAAGATAAGTTAGGAAAAACAATGACAAACGGTGGCGGACTCTAACCGATCTTCCCTGCACCGAACTTGGGTTAGTCATGATGTGCTGTGTTGTTAGTTTCCATATTGCTAGATAGCTTTGAATGGTAATTTAAGTATGACCTAGTGTTTGTACAATATACGAAATTGGTTGGTCGTGTGGTAGTTTATATTCTAAATTCTTAAACGTTTTGCATTTGAAAATCCCTTCGTGGTTTCAATTTGTAGGCCGCCTCATTGCACTTCCTGGTTTCCTTAGTTCGAATTTGTTGCTTGTTGAATTTAATGAATGTTGGGATTCGTATACTATTTCTGGTGCTCCACCTACAAATATCCGCTGTCTAATCAGTACTGCTGTAGCACTCGTCAGTGATTGTCCTAGACTTGGAAAGCCATCTTACAATGCACCCAAGGTTCGTCTATAGTTTGCTAATTACCCTTGGGGATTTTAAAATTATTTATTTGGATTTATTCAGAAAGGGATTGTAATTCCTGGTATGGATCCTAATCATGAGTTTGTTGTTTTTCTTAACATGAGGAACACATTACGAGGGGGGTTTTGATGGGGCGCCATATAAACACCTGCCCTCTCTCGCTCGATTTTACGTGTTTATCAATTTTTATAAATAATTTTTTATGTGTGTACTTGAATATTTTCATATAGAGATTTTACAAACATAGTTTTCCGATTCTAGAGTAATTAAAATGCTTTTAACTGGAAAATGAAACAATTGTCAAGTGGTTTAGTATTGCATCATTCATGATTAGATGAATAGTGTATTGGATGTAAATATCCATTTACAGCAATGTTTGTTAAAATATAATGCCAATAAATTTGATGAGTTGATACTATCAGTGTTTCACTTCTTATAATTCAGTTTATTGAAACAAGTAGGTACTCCTAATTGTTTCTCTCGCCGGCCAAGTCGTTTGGCACAGTGTTAAGTCGCCACTTACCTAATGTGGTCGGCATGATGAGCAAATAATCGAAGTTTACTATAGTTATGTTATTTATAGTGTCTGTATGTGTGTGTATGTGTGCGTGTATGTATATGTATGTTCGTGTGTGTTTTTCTATTTTCACATGTTTTCGGCTGGTACGTCGGAATAAAAACTGTTTAAAAGTAGATTTAACTGCTTCTGCGATATATTTTCTCATTAAATATCTTACAAGGGAAAAACATTTCTGAGCCTTCGGAAGTTGTAATGGGTTCAGAATAATCTTCGTTCCGAACAGACGGAAACAGAGTAAGGAAGTTAATATTTCCTATGAGAATGCAAAGAAATATTTCTCAGTTGAAATTACTAATAATAGTTTGAAAATCATGGCCAAAATACGAAAGTAATTTCTGTGTACAGTAACTACGCACAGTTTTAACAATTTTACTGCCTCTCAAGTTTTTGTAGGCCAAGCGATTGTAATGGATAAAATATTTGTGTTAAGAGTTATTGATGTTATGTTCTATAATTCTTACTTTAATTATAAATTACATATTTACGCATTTTCGTATTTAATTATGAAATGAACGCAGTTCCTGTGCAAAGAAACTTGGCGGTCTAGTTTGCCTGTATGTGTCGGCTCTAAATGAACGTTGTATGAAATGTATGAAAATTAATACGGCAGAAGTCAGCTGTTGCATTTCTTATACGAATCGTAATAAAAACATGCAGGAAGAACTACTAAACAATAATTTCTAACAGTCCTGACTGCCAGTACAAAAACTTCGGCCGGTTAAAAAAAGGCAGCAAAACCTACTTTCATACTTGTAGCAGTAACATTTTTTAGCTGGAAATTTTGTGTTTACTGTGTGGAAATAAAAAAACTGACATTAGGTGAATTTAGCCGATTCGGGTACAGGCTCCAGGCTCTAGAGCTCCGGAGGCGTGACCTTCTGACCTCTGATGTCACTCGCTGCCATGTTGTTTCTGGTCACCATCTTGTTTTCGGCCCGAATTTTGTCCGCCATTATGTCCGCCATCTTATTTCCAGTTCCCCATCTTGTCCACCATTTTGTTCCAGTCTCCATTTTTTTCTTGCCACCATCTAGTTCGCAATTTGGTCCGCCATCGTGTTTCCCAGCTACTTATCTTCGTTCTACTCTGCCATCTTGGATTCCATCTCCACATTCCACCTAGACATTTGTCATTTTGATATCATGCTCTATCATTTCATACATATTTTCTCATGCTCTTGCATTCCACTTTAGTCCACTGCTGATTACTCTGTCCCCTCGAATCACCATATTTGTTAGACTTAGAAACGTTTCTAACCTCGTGCAGGACTTGAACTATTTTTCTTCTTGTGCAGGACTTAGAATATTTTTCATGCTGAGTAATACTTAGAATAATTTTTACTCGTGTAGTACTTAGAATATCTTTCCCCACTTGTATAGAACTTAGAATATCTTCCCCCCACTCGCGTTAACCACTGCCAATATGACTTAGAAAATCTTTCGTGTTGTGTCGGACTTAGAATAATTCATTTAGTTCCACAATTGTGCAGGACTTTGAATTTTTTTTTTTCCCCCTTTTATAAGACTCTGAATATCTTTCGCTTCATGTAGGATTCTGAATATTTTTCATTTAGTTAGAAATTGCTCATCTTTACTCGACATCCACTTCACTTAGCCTAACTTCACCTAACCACCACACCCCTTTCACTCTAGTCGTCACCAGACCAAGTCATGTATTTTACATGTATGCAAGAACTTGAAATATTGTTTCATTTAGTTGACTCCATTATACCTCTTTTAGAACATTTTTTACTCCTATATTTTATAGTGTTTCTGTTTGTGTATATCTTGTTAAGGACTGTTGCATCTGATGCCGTTTAAGAAAAAAGTTATTTCAGGTTTATGATATTAAATATTTAAATTAGTTTAAAAAACATTTATTATACATATAACATGAAATACAAGTTTTTCAGTCACTAATAATGGATGCTTATATATTTATACTAAAACATACAACCAAAAAACTACAATAACTAACACTTGCAATATTTGGCAAAACCGTAGCCGCATTTCTGCCAGATCTGCGAGTGCAGACACTAATTGTATGCTGGTCCTGTGTTGAGCAGCCTCCATACGTGTCAGTACCTCGAACATGGATCTAAAACTGTCTCGTCTCTCTGCGGGTGCTTATTGCGTGAGCTGACCATGCCTCCCACAGGTCATAATCAACAGTGTTAATTACACTCTACAGTGTTGGCTGCTCCCCATCTACTTCGTTGTACATGTCTTCCTCCACCTTCTCGATGACATCGTCGTCATTATCACCATGTGGTAGGGCTACAACAGAAGGCGAGCCAATGTTTTATTCATCCCAGGGTACAGGTGTAAGCATCCTAGGTTCTGGTGCAGGAGCAGCATTGGACTGAGTCAGTGGGATCCTACATTGTTGCCCCACCACTAAAGCGACTCGGCGGTTCCTGGAGGCAGCTGACGGAACACGGACCCCATTGAATCCTGCAGTAGCAGCTGGCGGTTGGTTGCTGACATCCTCACCATCGATGGCCACAGCAAGCATCAGCTCTTCATCACTATCTGTTTCATAGTTTGACATCCCAAACAGTAATGATGGCTGCAGTCATAACTGACCCAGTATATATATTAAATGTCAACACTTCACGACCGTTATCTTCCTTGTCCATAGAGCTCCAAAGTCCATAGTCCGCTAACATCTGCATGCCTTCACTCTGTATGACTAATGCGTGTTTTCCCCCCAAAACTATTCATTAAACACCAGCCTGTCACAACCTGCACCATCAAACTAGAGAGCTCATAGCCATGTGAACTTAATTAATAAATCTTCACTGGTTAGTAACATACATGTTTCAGTATGTCATGGAATAATATTAGCTCTATTTGTCTGTAATGCCAGATTTCGGTGAGTCATGACTTAAGTTAAAGCCAAACCACTGTACCAAAACTTATTTTATTTCCACTGCAAAACTTTCTCGATTAAATAATTATGTGAATTCTTTGTTTTTAATATCCTTTCACTATAAAACCCACCTCTGATAGGCTGACCCCTCACATCTTCTAAATAACATGTCCGTGGTTCATAGTAGCATATACGTGCAACTTTGAAAATTTCCATGCTCCTGTTAGTTGTACAGGATGAGTGTAAAAGAAAACCCCCAACTTTGAAGGTCTATAATATCAAAACCAAACAACCTACAACCTTGATTGATATTGATCAATCAAATGAACCGCGGAACCGTGTAATTTGTTTACCATACATTCATAAATGTTCAATGTGACCACCATGAGCGGCCCAAACGACATCTACGTGATAATCAAACTCGTTTCACACTCTTGTCAGCATGTCCGGTGTTACGGTTTGGATGGCGTCTGTAATTCTTGTTTTCAGAAAGCTGTGCATTCCTTCCCAACAGCTTGCACACACATGTTTAAATTTATCAAAAGTCATATCTGTATTTACATGGTCGGAATAATCATTGTGTAAATTTAAGTCATCCATACGNAGTTTGACATCCCAAACAGTAATGATGGCTGCAGTCATAACTGACCCAGTATATATATTAAATGTCAACACTTCACAACCGTTATCTTCCTTGTCCATAGAGCTCCAAAGTCCATAGTCCGCTAACATCTGCATGCCTTCACTCTGTATGACTAATGCGTGTTTTCCCCCCAAAACTATTCATTAAACACCAGCCTGTCACAACCTGCACCATCAAACTAGAGAGCTCATAGCCATGTGAACATAATTAATAAATCTTCACTGGTTAGTAACATACATGTTTCAGTATGTCATGGAATAGTATTAGCTCTATTTGTCTGTAATGCCAGATTTCGGTGAGTCATGACTTAAGTTAAAGCCAAACCACTGTACCAAAACTAATTTTGNCATGACTTAAGTTAAAGCCAAACCACTGTACCAAAACTTATTTTATTTCCACTGCAAAACTTTCTCGATTAAATAATTATGTGAATTCTTTGTTTTTAATATCCTTTCACTATAAAACCCACCTCTGATAGGCTGACCCCTCACATCTTCTAAATAACATGTCCGTGGTTCATAGTAGCATATACGTGCAACTTTGAAAATTTCCATGCTCCTGTTAGTTGTACAGGATGAGTGTAAAAGAAAACCCCCAACTTTGAAGGTCTATAATATCAAAACCAAACAACCTACAACCTTGATTGATATTGATCAATCAAATGAACCGCGGAACCGTGTAATTTGTTTACCATACATTCATAAATGTTCAATGTGACCACCATGAGCGGCCCGAACGACATCTACGCGATAATCAAACTCGTTTCACGCTCTTGTCAGCATGTCCGGTGTTACGGTTTGGATGGCGTCAATAATTCTTGTTTTCAGAAAGCTGTGCATTCCTTCCCAACAGCTTGCACACACATATTTAAATTTATCAAAAGTCATATCTGTATTTACATGGTCGGAATAATCATTGTGTAAATTTAAGTCATCCATACGNATTTAAATTTATCAAAAGTCATATCTGTATTTACATGGTCGGAATAATCATTGTGTAAATTTAAGTCATCCATACGAAACAAAATATCATGTTCACATTGTCGCGAAGTAACTGCTTGGGTATATGTGTATAAGTTTGACAAATGTAAAATGAATCTACTGTCTCATGTCTACCCATACAAAAATATTGTTGTACGATTTTATGCTTCTCACGCACATCAACAACAATAATTACAGTATCTGGTAAAGCTTCATCTGGAGACACGACGTTTTGTTGTTACTGCAAGGAAAAAATCCTTTACAATGTACAGCTCATAGTACGTATGCCAGGTACTGGTACATTGGCTGCTCTAGGGATTTTTAGTACAAATGATCAAAACGAAGACCACTCGGCTCTTCAATTAAGCTTAGCAACACACATTTTTTTCCACAATTCGAAGGTCCTGCAATAATACAACGAATAGTGTTTGGCAGTAGGGGACCATATCACGGTTCGCGAGCCATATTGGTCTCTGTCGTGCTAACTCGCACAGGAAGACGAATGTCCTGCTGGATGATCTGTATACAGTTTTTTTTTGCTTGTTGCATATTATACATAGACTGAGGAGAAGAAGAAGGAAGAGGAGAAAGACCAATGAATTCTTCCGATATGCTTGGTTTCTTGGCAGATGAAGGTTTTTATAGTATAGTAGAATGCCTCTCAAGTTGTTATTTCGAGTAAAGCAATTACCACAGAAGCAGTATTGTGGCAACGATACTTCCTTAGAGTTAACAAATTTCATCCTTTCACAGGAGATGTTTANTTACCACAGAAGCAGTATTGTGGCAACGATACTTCCTTAGAGTTAACAAATTTCATCCTTTCACAGGAGATGTTTATTCTTTAGGGTCTGTATCAGACTAAGTATATAAGAGTATGTTTTTATGAGGTAAGAACAGCAGTTTAGGGGCTTGTCACAGAAGATATTTACTCTTCCGCAGTCGGTAAGAGACTAACTTAAATTTATTTAAGAAATTGCTTTTATATGTTTTAGTTTACTTAACGATCTTTATCGTNACTTGCTTTTATATGTTTTAGTTTACTTAACGATCTTTATCGTACAGATTTAAAAAAAATCAGAATCATCCCCGAACATACAGGTGGTAGGGGTATGGGGAATGAGCTTTGAAATTGTAAATGGGAATTTGGCTCGTATAAGGTATCGTTGTATACCTTATAAGACACATGGGATAAATCCCATATAAGTACATGGTATATGAAACTTATAATGTAGGTTGTTAGACAAATTTTTGACGAATAATAAAGGTGTTATAGTGAGATAAAGGGCCCACAGTTCAAATACCGAAGTCTGGGATCATTTTAAACTAACTTTGTACGTGATTTACTGTCTTTTTACATTATAATACGTACCTGATATAAACATTTATGAAATCTCAAAAGTTGAGGTATGGNTTACCACAGAAGCAGTATTGTGGCAACGATACTTCCTTAGAGTTAACAAATTTCATCCTTTCACAGGAGATGTTTACTCTTTAGGGTCTGTATCAGACTAAGTTTATAAGAGTATGTTTTTATGAGGTAAGAACAGCAGTTTAGGGGCTTGTCACAGAAGATATTTACTCTTCCGCAGTCGGTAAGAGACTAACTTAAATTTATTTAAGAAATTGCTTTTATATGTTTTAGTTTACTTAACGATCTTTATCGTACAGATTAAAAAAAAATCAGAATCATCCACGAACATACAGGTGGTAGGGGTATGGGGAATGAGTTTTGAAATTGTAAATGGGAATTTGGCTCGTATAAGGTATCGTTTTATACCTTATAAGACACACGGGATAAATCCCATATAAGTACATGGTATATGAAACTTATAATGTAGGTTGTTAGACAAATTTTTGACGAATAATAAAGGTGTTATAGTGAGATAAAGGGCCCACAGTTCAAATACCGAAGTCTGGGATCATTTTAAACTAACTTTGTATGTGATTTACTGTCTTTTTACATTATAATACGTACCTGATATAAACATTTATGAAATCTCAAAAGTTGAGGTATGGNTGTGATTTACTGTCTTTTTACATTATAATACGTACCTGATATAAACATTTATGAAATCTCAAAAGTTGAGGTATGGTGTAGGGACCTGAGTTCGAGACCCGAAATTAAGAAAAAATATTATTTTATATTGGACTTAGAAAAAAATGTGGTTATTTTCCCCAGTGTTCGGTGAATATTAAAGGAACTTATATTAAAGGCGAAACGGAAATATTTTCAGCCATCGGATATAGGAATCCGAGTGAGATAGATAATAGGATTACAAATCAATTGATTACTGTTTAGTATTCATGCGCAACTGATATAAGCATTTAAACTATCTCCAAAGGTGAGGTACGGTGTATGGACTTGAGTTCAAAGTCTAAAATCATAAAAAAAATTAATTTTCTCCCTGTCTTATAAAAAAATTAACCGGCGGCTTTCAGAATGATGGGAGTAAGTATATACAGAGCGCTGATGCACACTGATACCTTAGTTGATGTTCAGGGGTCGAGTAGTTAACATTTATTTGGAAGCATTCTCTCGCTATATGTGCGAAGAGTCCTTTTTGCATGAGAAAGAATTACAAAAATGGCCACACACAGTTTATGCGAGATGATAGATTGAAGAACCGCATCAAGAACAGTAACGATTAGTCTTTTTAGAGCCAGTAAGTGATGCTGTCCATACCCACTGCTGCGGCTAAACCTCCCATATGGCTGCATGATTTATGGATATGCTGATGATGGTCTGCTTTTGATTCCCGCGTGGACAAGAAGGGAACTGGAGGAGAAGGTGGAGAGTGCCCTGGGGACTATTGCCAAGTGGGCCGAGGACTTCAAGTTGAAGTTCTCTGCAGAGAAAATGGACAGCATTCTTCTTAAAGGACACCTCCAGAGGAAACCAGTGATTCGCTTCGAAGGGCGAGTTGTAAAACTCGCCCCAGAAATGAAATACCTGGGAGTAATATTGCAGGCCAGACTCGCATTCCATGGATATGTTCGCTATGCGGCGAATGAAGCCGTAGTGATATTTCACAAGCCCAGGGTTGTAGCGCTTGCAAACTGGGGACTTGGCTTCCACACATTGAAACTCTTGTAAAGGAGTGTTTTCCTTGCAGTGGTCACCTATGTATGCGGTGTATGGTACCTGGAGGTTGACAAGGTCCACACAAAAAGAACAGTGATCAGTGCACAACGAGAAGCTCTTATGGGTATAACGAAGGCCTATAANTTGACAAGGTCCACACAAAAAGAACAGTGATCAGTGCACAACGAGAAGCTCTTATGGGTATAACGAAGGCCTATAATACAGTTTCCAACGATGCCTTACAAGTGCTGGCAGGTGAGATCCAACTAGATCTCCTCATTAAGGAGAGAGGAGATCTCAGTAGAAGGAAGTGGGTGGGACCGATACCCCCTGAGGATCTGAAGGCGTGTAAGNCATTAAGGAGAGAGGAGATCTCAGTAGAAGGAAGTGGGTGGGACCGATACCCCCTGAGGATCTGAAGGCGTGTAAGGTTAGAACCCTTGATGCCTGGCAAAGTAGATGGGAAAGTACAGAAAAAGGAAGACGTACATACGAGATCTTCCCGGATGTCCGGTCGAGGCTGCGCATGAGGTGGCTTAATATCGGCCACTACAGTGCGCAGTTCCTGACTGGACAAGGAAACTGTCCTCCCTGGGCCTGGTCGACTGTCCAAACTGCGTGATNCACTACAGTGCGCAGTTCCTGACTGGACAAGGAAACTGTCCTCCCTGGGCCTGGTCGACTGTCCAAACTGCGTGATTTGGAGGGGGGGGGGTTATCTGATATCTCCACTCACCTGCTCTAGGACTGCCCTAGGATAGAGGATCTTAGGATAGACTTCGAAGAGAAATGAGGACCTTTAAACCCCCAAGAGATGATTGGTGACAAGGAACTGGCACATTGTGTGCTGGAACTTCTAACCAAGGCAGGAAAGAGGAACGAGGAGTTCGATGTGTGGTGGCTGAGCCACAGTGGAACCAAGAGGTTGATGAGGACCTGGACGATCCAGATGACACTATACAAAATAATGCGTGAACATCTATTCCCAGTAGTAATCCTGGAGGGGAGGGAATCGGGTCGCCCTCTCACACCGCCTCTTGTACCGGNACATTGTGTGCTGGAACTTCTAACCAAGGCAGGAAAGAGGAACGAGGAGTTCGATGTGTGGTGGCTGAGCCACAGTTGGAACCAAGAGGTTGATGAGGACCTGGACGATCCAGATGACACTATACAAAATAATGTGTGAACATCTATTCCCAGTAGTAATCCTGGAGGGGAGGGAATCGGGTCGCCCTCTCACACCGCCTCTTGTACCGGACGTGACTGGGTTTACTATAAGAACGCAAGGACCTATTGTAAGACAGGCACAAGTGCCAAAAGTGACTGGATCAATCCTACACTTAATAGAACCTGATGATACTGTAACCCTGGCAGAGGACGCAAGAGCGTCAGATGACGGATGGCCGTACTCTTGGAGCCCGGTTCTTTTCGTTCGGGAGGGATTCGCTCATGTCTGAAAGAGTATGAGCAGAATGATACGAGACCAGAAGAGAAGAACTGTCTGCGCTCTCAAAAGAGAAAGGGTACAGGAGAGGGGATACCTGAGATCGGAAGAGTTGGAGAGAGACAGAGAAAAGGAACAAGATACCAGAACAGATGAGAAGTCTCTCTCCTCAAAGCTCAGGTAAGGAGAAGTGAAACAGTGCCCCTCTCTGAGAGAGTTGCCACCATAGAATGGCCTTCGAATAGGAACACTGTGGAAGTGGGAGTGCAGACCTGGCCCATGGGAGCGAATTCCAAAGAACCCTGGGAACTCCATGACTAAGTCATATGAGGTACCCAGGTCTCCCAACTAGAAGAACCGACCATCTTGATGGCAGCTGTTGCCCTGCTGGTTAGATCAATGAATGGGGGAGAGAGTTTCCCCAGAATGGAGTGTGTGGACAGGCTTACCGTCGCCCAGGTTGGCCTGCCCACCAACAAGGAAGCACTCTTGAGCTTGTTCAAAGAGTGATATTGGAGAAGGGAGAAAAGTTCGAATCCGCCTTTATCTTTAAGGATGCCATCCGCACATACGGGAGGCGTTCNATCCGCCTTTATCTTTAAGGATGCCATCCGCACATACGGGAGGCGTTCCTTTGATTATTGTTGATATGCTCGGATATTTGATTGACCTTCAAAAATGCGGGTATCTCATGCACAATAACGAGATATCTTTAATCATTAGTAAACTGAAGGATCGGACATATGTCGCNAAAAATGCGGGTATCTCATGCACAATAACGAGATATCTTTAATCATTAGTAAACTGAAGGATCGGACATATGTCGCATTATGTGATGAACTGCCCTCTTATGAAATTGTAATTACAAAGTAGTAATAACTTAATATTATAAAATAATTGTTTTTCCTTTAATTTTGGGTGTCACGTCCTTTTTTTCCTCACAACTTTAAAGTGATGCGATGAGCACTCGACTATTAACGGAAATATATAAATATAGAATGATACTAAAGACTTTAGTTTAAAAATGCATGGACAGTTGACTCAACACAAAACATTAATTCTGTCGACACGTACAAATGTGGAGACAGTTGGTGAACGAATGTCATTGCTATACATATGGGTGGGGGACAAACAGAAGGATTGATCACAAGATCGTTCGAAGGATTGCGATTGATCGAAGGATTGGTGTGGATTGGTGTGTGGATTGGCGCGAATTGACGAGTGGATTGGCATGTAGAGTGGCATGCAGATTGGAGTGTGGATTGTTGTTGATTCGTGTGTGTAGTGCGGATTTATGGGGTGAATGGACGATTGACGGGTAATGGTCAAGAAGAGCACGAACGTTAAGACTGTTTATCACCCTCGTACATTCCAAGTCTTCAGGGCCTGGCTGTATTGGCATTTAAATTAATGACAATTAAGCCTATAAAAGTGTTGGTAGATGCTGATCCATACCATGAGATTATAACATATTCGTGCATATAGCTGCTATTAGTATGATAGGCTTGGTTTAGTCATATATACACATAAATTAAAAAATCAGAGTAGAATATTTATACCTACAAAAATTGTCGAGGCAGTGAATAATTTGCAGATTAAGACATTGTGTATTAATCAGTCTTCAAGAGAGTGGGGCTGGAAATGTAGTAATTGAATGAGAGACTTTTGCATGTTTCCGCAATATGCTTTGTATGTATAATTTCGGCACTATATAAAAAAATTGTAATTAAATTTTTTTTTTTTNGCATGTTTCCGCAATATGCTTTGTATGTATAATTTCGGCACTATATAAAAAAATTGTAATTAAATTTTTTTTTTTTAATCTAATAATAAATACACATTTACGATTTGACATACCTTATACCTAGGGCCAGTGACTTTTCGCGTAAAAATCGGAGCANCATGTTTCCGCAATATGCTTTGTATGTATAATTTCGGCACTATATTAAAAAAATTGTAATTAAATTTTTTTTTTTTTTAATCGAATAATAAATACACATTTACGATTTGACATACCTTATACCTAGGGCCAGTGACTTTTCGCGTAAAAATCGGAGCACACAGTAGACTTCAATACTATATACACACCTCAGCTGTTGTTATACCTCCATTGGCTGCTGGTGCCATGTCCATCTTTGACCAAGCCACTCAGGACTAAGTAACTCCAACACTGAACCTTCGTGATTCGTGAGCAAACGGTTAACACGGGCCAGAAATTTTTTNCAACACTGAACCTTCGTGATTCGTGAGCAAACGGTTAACACGGGCCAGAAATTTTTTTTAGCCAATCAAAGAAGTTGGACGACCCTACATTGCTTTGGACTGTATCTTGTCTCGAAATNGGCCAGAAATTTTTTTTAGCCAATCAAAGAAGTTGGACGACCCTACATTGCTTTGGACTGTATCTTGTCTCGAAATCTTTTCGCGAAATATCACTGCCCCTACCTATACACATAAAACCAATATGGATACTAGAAACAATCATATGCTTGAANCTTTTCGCGAAATATCACTGCCCCTACCTATACACATAAAACCAATATGGATACTAGAAACAATCATATGCTTGAAGAATTAGTGGATGTAACTGCCGAGCACCTTCGGGTACGTTCGACAAACCCGATTCGACGGCTTCCAAGCACCCCCTGAGTCGAGCCGAAGATTATTGCCGAACCAAAGACCGCTAGCCACAGCCACACAGCTCCCATTTAAAATGCATCGGCCGAGAAGGAAAATTATTATAGTACTTATATAATGCAATAGTAAATGTTAACTTTGCTATGGTTTTGGGATGTTTAATGGCATTTTATAAAGTAGTAGTTGATTGAGTCAGGTTTTTAGTAACATGAATTTGTAGACATGCTAAAGTGATTTTCTGATAAAAATAATCTTCATACTACTGTTGTACCTAACCAATACATTGTAGCCCATTCTATTATTGAATATGCTGGAAGGTAGGTGCAAATTTTGATGGATATTGGTAAAGTATGTAATTATATATTTTATATTAATTTTTTGGGGAAATTGCATATGTAGAATGCATTTTTGTATTTTCTTCTTGTCGGGGCTTTCTTTAAAGTTCCATATTTTAAAGGTAGACCCATGTAATGAATGTTGGCCTAACACTTGCAGTTTCCTGGTTCAAATCCTGAAAGCAATGCTCTCGTCCATGCAGATCTTCCCAACATCACAAATTTGCAAAATTTATTTTTAAATTTTATACAAAATTTGTAAAGCAAAGTTATGGCATTCTGAATTGATCAATAAATTAAAGAGGAAATGAATTATTAAAGTGTAGTGGTTTTCTCTGCTGGTAATTAATACATTTTAGAAAAACAAAATTAAGAAATACATATTTTATGCATTACAAACACAAACCAAACACATAGAAAGCGANATACATTTTAGAAAAACAAAATTAAGAAATACATATTTTATGCATTACAAACACAAACCAAACACATAGAAAGCGAGAATAAATCACATTCGGAATGTACTTTCCAAGGTCCCAAAGCCAGTAGTTAAATGCCCTTTTTTGTGCGAAGCCTTTCACAATACCTATTCGTGGTAAGGACGCATATTCACACTAGAATGACCCTTTCAGCTACAGATGGTAACCGTTCCAATTTTCAGGAACAGTTCCGGAACGTTCCAGTTCATCAAAAAGAGCCGTTCTTTTTAACCATTCTTTTTGGAACGGTTCATAACATACTCGACGTGTTTTGTACGTAATCGTGGCTTTAGTAATTAGGGAGCGAGATATATACATTGCACACACACTTCCTGATTAAATGTATTACTGCTGCGATGTAACCACAAGACAAGTACTACTTAATTGTATGTAAGAAAATATATTGTGAGAGGAATTTCATTCGAAATCGTGTAATTTTCTTACAATTTAAATTATTGCAGAAGACTGAGGATTAACAATAGTTTTCACATTTTCTTACACTGTAATTGATTATTTTGAATGTACTCTTTAAGGCCATAATATTTCCCATCACTCAACTTACAACGCACAGCAGAATTATGTCATAGAAACAAAAGTTGATAAAACTGCAAAAGAGAGGTTTAGTTCAAGAAAAAAAAAACTATAATATGTATTCTAGCATATTTTATACTTACTGGTAAGTCTGGACAAAACATTTCAAACGTAAAAATACTCCTGTTGCCGTGTTCGTGTGCCGATAAAACTATTTNAACTATAATATGTATTCTAGCATATTTTATACTTACTGGTAAGTCTGGACAAAACATTTCAAACGTAAAAATACTCCTGTTGCCGTGTTCGTGTGCCGATAAAACTATTTATTATTCACATTTTTTAATCCACTGTGGTTTTGGTATTATATTTCATGTGNGTGTTCGTGTGCCGATAAAACTATTTATTATTCACATTTTTTAATCCACTGTGGTTTTGGTATTATATTTCATGTGTTTTTTAACAGTTCACAACAGTTCCGATACCATAGGTGGTTCAGTTAATTCATCGGAATCTTTCGCGAGTTCACATCAGTTCGAGACGGAGAGTGATTCCGTCTCCGGAACTGTTCTTTCGCCGGAACCGTTCACAAGTTCACAACAGTTCGAGACGGAGATCGATTCCGTCTCTGTAACTGTTCATCCACCGGAACCGTTCGCGAGTCTGCAACAGCTCCGAGACTGAACAGTTCCGAGGCTACGAACAGTTCCATCTAATAGCCGGAATCTTTACATTTCTGCTGGCCTTACAATGCCTTTTTTCGGCAACAGTTCAGAGCCGGAACCGTTCCCGTTTAGCAGTTTCATAATATACAATTGTTGTGTTTTAATAAGGTATTGCTAAATGGTATGTAACTCGATGTTGCAGCAACCCAGTGAACTTAAGTAATACTTGTGGTATACAATATTTAAGACGTAGTTTATAATTTTTACGGTTTAGAAGTTAAGCATANTGAACTTAAGTAATACTTGTGGTATACAATATTTAAGACGTAGTTTATAATTTTTACGGTTTAGAAGTTAAGCATAAAGAAATATAAAAAAGTTTTGTGTATTTTCTGTACGGAAATGGTGGAATTGTGAGGCGTTTCAACGGAACCGTTCATTGTGCTTGCTCGTAACTGCTGTTCCAGTTCCTCTCTCCGGAACAGCTATTTGGAACCGTTCCATGAAATAAGCCCATCCCTACGCTGTGGTAAATGATTTTCTGATGTGCAGCTGTTTCAAACATTTAATTTCTTGAAAATAAAATAACATATCATTTATGTAAAATTAAATTTAAAGGACATGACAGTTAATTTACAAAAAAGAATTTGTCCGTGCGACGTGTGGATACCATCTTTCCTCGTGATCTTGTTGACAGATGGGTAAATAGTTTAGCTTTCCATACTATTAATAGTGTTGCCATGTCTACTGAATTGTCCGTGGATCAAATTTTGTTTTATCTACTGACTACTGACAGAATTACATAATAATGCTAAATCTACTGATTTCTTAAATTAAGTTTACTTGTTTTCTCCTGATTTTGCAAAACAAATGCTAGAAGTAATTTTATGCATGATTAAAGCAACAAATAATTTTTTTTTGCTAGGTACACAATTTTTTTTTTTTTTGCCTTTATCAAATATTTAGGATATCCAGAGTATTCACATCACCGACTTCTTCTATTGGTCCACATTGAAAACAATATCATGTGGGATTCCCCATATAAAGTTGTGCGTCTCACGGGATTTGTATACAGGATCAGGAAGAATTATTGCACAGTATTGAGATCACCCGCATGTAACTAAGTGAAATCAACTATTCCATTATAATGCAATAACAAAAACATAATCTACGTTATTTTTTATTTCAAGTTCGTAGCTGAAGTGTACAGTGAAAGCGTAGTTACATGAACTGGTTTGTATTACGATACTGAAAAAAAGTTGCTGTTTAATTATCGGTTAAATTTGCTGTAAATATAACTTGTGCGCTAGTCAGCAAATAATGAAAATTTACAGAAACGAAACAGACCATTTTATACAGAAGAAATGTAAATACAGCTGCTTCTCGCTGTATTTAGATTTTTCATTGCATTGTCCACGGTATTGTTTTTTTATTATTATTGTAGCGTATTCGTAATTGCTATCTAGTGAATTTTATAGTTGTCTTGTTTATTTATCTGCTATATTATTCTGTTTCCAATTTTAACCAAGTTGTTGCCTTGGTGTCGTGAGACCGGGAGCCTTGACTCCTATAACTCGTAGGATAATATTCAAATCATTGAGTCGGCGGCGGTTAGCTGTTTTTTTTTTGTTGGGCACCGGACCCGTATTAAGGCAGTGTGTTGGTGTTGCCTATTTTAAAGTAAAATTACGAGTTTTTGTTTTCGGCAGGGGAGTGAAGCTCCCCTCCAGACTCCCGGCTGGAGTGAATGTCAGTGTCGTGATGTCTTTCTAACATGTTNATACATTTTAGAAAAACAAAATTAAGAAATACATATTTTATGCATTACAAACACAAACCAAACACATAGAAAGCGACAATAAGTCACATGCGGGATGTACTTTCCAAGGTCCCAAAGCCAGTAGTTAAATGCCCTTTTTTGTGCGAAGCCTTTCACAATACCTATTCGTGGTAAGGACGCATATGCACACTAGAATGACCCTTTCAGCTACAGATGGTAACCGTTCCAATTTTCAGGAACAGTTCCGGAACGTTCCAGTTCATCAAAAAGAGCCGTTCTTTTTAACCATTCTTTTTGGAACGGTTCACAACATACTCGGCGTGTTCTGTACGTAATCGTGGCTTAAGTAATTAGGGAGCGAGATATATACATTGCACACACACTTCCTGATTAAATGTATTACTGCTGCGATGTAACCACAAGACAAGTACTACTTAATTGTATGTGTGAGAGGAATTTCATTCGAAATCGTGTAATTTTCTTACAATTTAAATTATTGCAGAAGACTGAGGATTAACAATAGTTTTCACATTTTCTTACACTGTAATTGATTATTTTGAATGTACTCTTTAAGGCCATAATATTTCCCATCACTCAACTTACAACGCACAGCAGAATTATGTCATAGAAACAAAAGTTGATAAAACTGCAAAAGAGAGGTTTAGTTCAAGAAAAAAAAACTATAATATGTATTCTAGCATATTTTATACTTACTGGTAAGTCTGGACAAAACATTTCAAACGTAAAAATACTCCTGTTGCCATGTTCGTGTGCCGATAAAACTATTTATTATTCACATTTTTTAATCCACTGTGGTTTTGGTATTATATTTCATGTGTTTTTTAACAGTTCACAACAGTTCCGATACCATAGGTGGTTCAGTTCATTCATCGGAATCTTTCGCGAGTTCACATCAGTTCGAGACGGAGAGTGATTCCGTCTCCGGAACTGTTCTTTCGCCGGAACCGTTCACAAGTTCACAACAGTTCGAGACGGAGATCGATTCCGTCTCTGTAACTGTTCATCCACCGGAACCGTTCGCGAGTCTGCAACAGCTCCGAGACTGAACAGTTCCGAGGCTACGAACAGTTCCATCTAATAGCCGGAATCTTTACATTTCTGCTGGCCTTACAATGCCTTTTTTCGGCAACAGTTCAGAGCCGGAACCGTTCCCGTTTAGCAGTTTCATAATATACAATTGTTGTGTTTTAATAAGGTATTGCTAAATGGTATGTAACTCGATGTTGCAGCAACCCAGTGAACTTAAGTAATACTTGTGGTATACAATATTTAAGACGTAGTTTATAATTTTTACGGTTTAGAAGTTAAGCATACAGAAATATAAAAAAGTTTTGTGTATTTTCTGTACGGAAATGGTGGAATTGTGAGGCGTTACAACGGAACCGTTCATTGTGCTTGCTCGTAACTGCTGTTCCAGTTCCTCTCTCCGGAACAGCTATTTGGAACCGTTCCATGAAATAAGCCCATCCCTACGCTTCGGTTAATGATTTTATGATGTGCAACTGTTTCAAACATTTAATTTCTTGAAAATAAAATAACATATCATTCATGTAAAATTAAATTTAAAGGACATGACAGTTAATTTACAAAAAAGAATTTGTCCGTGCGACGTGTGGATGCCACCTTTCCTCGTGATCTTGTTGACAGATGGGTAAATAGTTTAGCTTTCCATACTAGTGTTGCCATGTCTACTGAATTGTCCGTGGATCAAATTTTGTTTTATCTACTGACTACTGACAGAATTACATAATAATGCTAAATCTACTGATTTCTTAAATTAAGTTTACTTGTTTTCTCCTGATTTTGCAAAACAAATGCTAGAAGTAATTTTATGCATGATTAAAGCAACAAATAATTTTTTTTTGCCTTTATCAAATATTTAGGATATCCAGAGTATTCACATCACCGACTTCTTCTATTGGTCCACATTGAAAACAATATCATGTGGGATTCCCCATATATGTGCATCTCACGCCGTGTGTATTTGTATACAGGATCAGGAAGAATTATTGCACAGTATTGAGATCACCTGCATGTAACTAAGTTAAATCAACTATTCCATTATAGGCCAGTATGCATTAAGCTTGGAATGGCATAAAAAAAAAACTATTCCATTATAATGCAATAACAAAAACATAATCTACGTTATTTTTTATTTCAAGTTCGTAGCTGAAGTGAACAGCGAAAGCGTAGTCATATGAACTGGTTTGTATTACNACAGCGAAAGCGTAGTCATATGAACTGGTTTGTATTACGATACTGAAAAAATGTTGCTGTTTAATTATCTGTTAAATTTGCTGTAAATATAACTTGTGCGCTAGTCAGTAAATAAAGTAAATTTACAGAAACGAAAAAGGCTATTTTATACAGAACAAATGTAAATACAGCTGCTTCTCACTGTATTTAGATTTTTCATTGCATTGTCCACGGTCTTGTTTTTTTATTATTATTGTAGCCTATTCGTAATTGCTATCTAGTGAATTTTATAGTTGTCTTGTTTATTTATCTGCTATATTATTCTGTTTCCAATTTTAACCAAGTTGTTGCTTTGGTGTCGTGAGACGGGGAGGGAGCCTTGACTCCTATAACTCATAGGATAATATTCAAATCATTGGGTCGGCGGCGGTTAGTTGTTTTTTGTTGGGCACCGGACCCGTATTAAGGCAGTGTGTTGGTGTTGCCTATTTTAAAGTAAAATTACGAGTTTTTGTTTTTGGCAGGGGAGTGAAGCTCCCCTCCAGACTCCCGGCTGGAGTGAATGTCAGTGTCGTGATGTCTTTCTAACATGTTNTGGCAGGGGAGTGAAGCTCCCCTCCAGACTCCCGGCTGGAGTGAATGTCAGTGTCGTGATGTCTTTCTAACATGTTGACCTGTTGTGTACAAGTGTGCTAGTATAGGTGTGTCCCTAGTCTCCCGTGGCAGCCCTCGGGGTACGTTTCATCGTGTGGTCATGCAGTAATATTGAGAAATCATTGTTAGTATGCTAGAGTTAGAGTGGCCCTTGGTACCAGAATCTATTCAGATCTAGTCAAAACAGACCCCCCCCCCCCAACGACTTAGAAGAAGAAGGGTTGGACTTTGTTAGTATCAAGTCGGTGCGTCATTATGAGTATATAGTTAGTATTGAATGTAGTATATATGTGTATATGTACCTTTTTTTTATTAATTACTTTTTAATTACTTTTTTGTTTTTTTATTTAAGTTAAGTGTTTTTTAAAATGATTTTTTTAGTTTAATTTGGTTTGGTTAGGTTAGCCCCCCCCTCCCCCAAAAACCTTTCTCGGCTGCCCAGCAGCATTGCATCACAAAAATATTATTTTGACATACTCATTAATGTTCATAGCCATCTATATTCACTATATTAATTATGTGGTTAGTTGGGGATAAAAATATTACACGTTTCATATGTCGCATATCTTAAGTTCAACGTAAAACCTTGCATATTCGCGTCATTTGAATATTTTATATTGGTGTTGCAAACTTCTTATTCCATTA
Organism: Clitarchus hookeri; assembly: GCA_002778355.1. NCBI lineage: Eukaryota > Metazoa > Arthropoda > Insecta > Phasmatodea > Phasmatidae > Clitarchus > Clitarchus hookeri. The sequence goes on along the minus strand of NQII01000581.1, from coordinate 1,748,177 downwards.
TACGGGTGTAGTGCCAGAGCTTAAAAAAATCTACTGAATTTCTACTGATATTTGGCAAAAATAGCTACTTAATTTTGAAAATTTGACCTGGCAACACTGTTCCATACTAGTGTACTCGTCATAGCCTGCATTGTCTTGTGATACACTCCTCGTCCCAAATGCATACATTAAAACATTTTAGATATTGAAGTAAAAGTAAAAATATAAACTGAACTCAAGTGCTATTTTTAAGAGATGACCTGAAAGTTACAGTAAGCAAGGAAACTTGGTATAAGTATGATTCAGGGTT
>NQII01000581.1:1719115-1747833 GCA_002778355.1 Clitarchus hookeri | reverse complement strand
TCTATGCCCATGGCTGAACAGCAGGTTGCTGTAATAGAAACAATAGACCAAAACTTGAAAACTTGCAATGCAACAGTCATAGATAATTATCGTCGTTCGTGAAAGTAAGTGAAATCCATTTATAGCTCGATAATTATGTTATTTTATGAGAAAGATAAAAATGATATTGATGCAATCCCTATTGAAAAATTTAATCAGGCTACAAGCATATACGGTACCGGAGGTAATATCGAAAGTATTACAGATATATTAAGTAGCTGTCGGAAAGTAGGCTATGATTTTAAAGAATTAATAACTCCTTAGTCGTGTAATATTTAAAAATTGATACAATTCCAATGACACAGAGCCAATTCCTTAAATCAGAAAATGCCATGTTTATTGTGGGGAGAGAGTGATTGCCAATTTTTACTTGCATCACACAGTTTTTGTGAACAGTACAGATAATTCCTTAATTTAACATGTAGCTAATCAGTTGCAGAAGTTGCCTCGTACTGACTTTGTACTGGAGTTTGGAAATATTTCGGGGTCAATGAGCTTTGGTACCACTTGCAAGAGCACTATTCTGTTAATAAACCATTTTGCTCTCTCCTGTCCCCACCGGATCCAAACGCTGACCGTGATCTTGCCTTCACGAAGATATTCAAAGTTTGATGAAGATAAAAAAGAGAAACATAGGTACTTTGTCAGTAACAAATAGCCAATGTATGCGAAAAACAGTTGCTCTCCTAGTAAGAGCTTAACCTCTACCGAAAACCTATTTCAGAGTGTGTCAAACAATTTGCTTCAGGCAAAGGCAAATCCTTGTCTTTACATTTGTTGAAGGAGGGGAAAATGATTATTAGGTCTGTATTATCTTTCAGTGTTAAATTTAGTAAAGTGGTTCAAAGACTTTCGTATTTTTTTTATTGAAGTCTTGTGGTCTTTTAAATGTAAACATTAAAATGTAGCATTTTTTATGTAACAGGCCTACTCCAGTGTTGTTAAGTCCTCAGTTTGCCATGCCCAATGCTGCGCTTTGTTACATATTGCTTGGGGTTGGGCCTTGGCTGGGTAGGCAGCGTGGCCACCGCACCAGGAAGGTAGAAGAGATCACATTAAAAGAAGAGTGACAGCTGCATTGGATAAGAGAGATGTAGACATGCATCTCGGTGGAGCTGATATCACTGAATAATGTTAAATGTCTGTTGGTCTAGTCGCCACCCAAGGCGCTCTTGTGTCAGTCCGTTGACCGTATTAGGCTGCCAAATAACTAGGGACACTCAATTTTTGCTGAAATATTTCATGACCAATTGTATTTAATAACACTTTAACCCAGATCGACGTTCTTGATTGGATGATTTATGTGTTGCGCGTCTTAGATGTCTGCTTGCGAATCACAGACGCACACTTCAAGAATAACCTAATTCAGTTGGCCAGCCAAGTAGACACGTGACCAATAAGTAAAAGACAACTGCTGTTGTACCTGTACGGTATCGAAATCTAACGTGTGCGGAAATATTTTTGCAAAATTTGGGTGTCCCTTGCACGCCAGCATGTCTGGGGAANTGGGGAAGGGGGGGGGGGGCAGTCACACATTCTAATGGCGGATAGTGTGAGATGAATCTTGGATTCAGATATTAATACAGTAACTTCCTGTGTAGGCTACCTCGTGTTGTAATATTGAGCTAGGATGTTCTAAGGTCAAGCACTGAATAAAAGATGGCAGCTGAGATATGAGTTTTTATTGGTTAAGTCAATTAGAGAAAGCCAGGAGCTTTCACAAGTTATGGCCCTCGACTTGGGGTATAGAATAACCAATGGCTCTATTAATNAATTAGAGAAAGCCAGGAGCTTTCACAAGTTATGGCCCTCGACTTGGGGTATAGAATAACCAATGGCTCTATTAATGACGACTGTATGCAATGTTATCTGAAACGTAGCATAGTTTTGAATTAAGTATAAACATTTTTACATCTACGTGTGTATTTCCTTTGTAACCTTCGTGTAGTGTGCCAGACTACCGTGCACGGCAGATGTCTGGCCACGTAAGTTCCTTCATGATCGCTAGTTTGTAGCCTGTCGTGGGCCAATCTGTATCTGTGCGATGACAAGAGAGGNGCACGTAAGTTCCTTCATGATCGCTAGTTTGTAGCCTGTCGTGGGCCAATCTGTATCTGTGCGATGACAAGAGAGGTCGGCAGCATATGCCCTGTCCCACAAACATCCAGTCTTAAGTCTTCAATAAGAACAGTAAGGCCATGCCACCTGATGTTTGCGAGACAACTGATAGTATGACTAGTGCTGTGTGTGCATTTCTTCACCCCTTTGAGATATTCACCCCGCTTCTCCCCTCCGANCAACTGATAGTATGACTAGTGCTGTGTGTGCATTTCTTCACCCCTTTGAGATATTCACCCCGCTTCTCCCCTCCGAGGTATGCCCAGATTCCTGCCGGCTACAGTACGTAGTCTTAATTGTATGCACTAGACATAACTTGAACACACTTCATCTGTCGGTACTACTTCATCTTTTCTTCGTCCTTATAGCCTGAGGTGTGTGTGTGGAATCTGTAACACAAAACATTAGTGTGTCACCATGCGCTGCCTGTATGGTGACCATCTCTTCTTCAGGTGCTCTTTTTTTTTCATATGACCACATAATAATAATATTAAGAAAATTTAATTTTTCATTTTCACCATCAATTAAACACCAGTAATTAAAAAACAGTTTTGCAGGAATGTTAGCATGGCTCTGATTTTAAAAAAAATTATTACTATGTGCTGTAATTTACAGGTATCGTGGTCGGACAGACAGATACCACGAGTTCCTGCAAAACAGAAGATTCCTTGAGAAGCGGCTGTTTCTAACACATTCAGTCCTCGGAGCCGTCCTGGATCAGGCACATCTGATCATCTTGTACCAACTGGGGGACTATGACAAATACAGGTTCAGAAACAAAAGTACCTCCATATGTTTATTTTAGTTGCCTTCGTGTTATCTCATTTCACTGACATACCCACTTTGTGCTACAGAAATAATAGTAGAGATTTAAAAGTTAAGTTACACTATTACAAGCTTGTGACTTTCTCCTTTATCATCAAACATGTACGAATGTTTGCAATAATTATTATAAAAGATTTTGCTGTAATATAATTAAAACATTTTTTATTTTGAATTCTTGCTGTATTTGTTTACCTAACACCATTTTTTTGGCAGTAAAATTACATAATTTTTAATAATAGACTTTTCTTTTAGACTATAAGAATCTGCCATCCCATCTCTGATGGAGTATAAACCAACCTAGTATCATATCTATTAATTTAACATGTTGAAGTTGCTCTGCCGAGTGTGTATGTGTGAGAGTGTGTATGTGTGTGAGAGTGTGTATGTGAGAGAGAGTGTGTATGTGTGAGAGAGGGAGAACAAAAATTTTTATATTCGGGGAGTGGTTTNGAGAGTGTGTATGTGAGAGAGAGTGTGTATGTGTGAGAGAGGGAGAACAAAAATTTTTATATTCGGGGAGTGGTTTTCACATACTATGATTAATTTAGAGTTAATAAATACAGGATAATCCATCATATTTTAATGGAATAAAAATTATTGAACACATTTTATATTATGTTTATAAAAGTTTTGTGTAAAAGTATGAATAAACAAAAAATACACCCTTATTGGTGTGATTTCTGGAAGACCGTAGTTCTATGAGCTTTTCACAGGAAATTAAATAATTTATTAACCTAAAATTTAGGAGTGCCAAAAAATATTTGGGGTCCTTGGTACNAGCTTTTCACAGGAAATTAAATAATTTATTAACCTAAAATTTAGGAGTGCCAAAAAATATTTGGGGTCCTTGGTACGGGCCAGATCAGTCACCCACAGAGAAGATTGTTGGGCTCAGAGACCCACAGTGTACAGTACTGATAAAATATAACCTTCCTATTTTTGTAGAGACCTTGGTCTCGTCGATTTGCNCAGAGACCCACAGTGTACAGTACTGATAAAATATAACCTTCCTATTTTTGTAGAGACCTTGGTCTCGTCGATTTGCTGAAACTGAGGACTGCAGTGATGGCTGATATCAAGAAACTGGAGAACCTAATCACCAATCAGTGGTATCCCAAGATATCCAAGATGCTACAGACTAAGAAAGGTGTTTTGTCAGTCCCATCAAAGCTGCAGCTTCATTTCCTGGACTGCGTGTCACATGTCATGGCAAGCTTGGTGAGTATTGCTTCGGCATTCAGACTGTCTGGTCATAGCATATCCTTCGTAAAATATAAAAACCATTAGCTTCAACATTGCTCTCCAGTTTATGCTCGTAATTTTTAACCTATTTCTTCATTCAAAACATATTTTTTGTTTTGTTTATATACCTGAGCTCTGTCTTGGTAGTTGCGACTATAAATATTTTTGGTAAAATCTGCAGTCACCAGCATTAGCTGACTAGTGGCATACCCTTGTTAGTTCAGTTATTTTAGTATCTATCCCATCTTTGAATGTTATTATCAATATTCGTAATGAAAATTTATGACTATGTATAACAAATAAAGCTAGACATGACATAGAGGAATATTGAACTAATTTGTGAAATTTGTATGGTTTCAATTACATCATTACTTTCCATGTGGGATAGAAATTATTAAATAATTAGGTAATATTTGATTACGGTTCAGACATGAAACTAATCATGTAAGAAAAATAAGTTCGATTTCGAAATAACAGTTAAGATGTTCCCTTGCCCTAACCAGTTTGGTTTGACTCTGAAAATTATGTTATGGAGGAAAATATGTAAATCGAAGATGGAAAGTATACTTCCCCCTTAAACATACCACCTAGAGTGATCCCTGTTCGCAAGTCTGTGGGATCTTTACCACAAATGTTAGTCTTTTAGCTTGTGAGAATTTTTAAATATCTCTCAGGAAAATTTCAAGAGTACANGGATCTTTACCACAAATGTTAGTCTTTTAGCTTGTGAGAATTTTTAAATATCTCTCAGGAAAATTTCAAGAGTACAAGAACATCAACAAGAATGAAGAGGGAAGTAGTGAACTACACAATACTGTATTTTAAGAGATAGCCTATGTATCAAAATTTTTGGAGCAGCAGTAGAGATAATATATTATGTTAGTTGTTACAAAGACATGTATGAGGGTTATTCGGAAAGTAAGGTCCGAATCGCCGTAGCTAATCGAATGTCGCGCGAACATTGTTACGTGCATGCGNGGATCTTTACCACAAATGTTAGTCTTTTAGCTTGTGAGAATTTTTAAATATCTCTCAGGAAAATTTCAAGAGTACAGGAACATCAACAAGAATGAAGAGGGAAGTAGTGAACTACACAATACTGTATTTTAAGAGATAGCCTATGTATCAAAATTTTTGGAGCAGCAGTAGAGATAATATATTATGTTAGTTGTTACAAAGACATGTATGATATACGAGGGTTATTCGGAAAGTAAGGTCCGAATCGCCGTAGCTAATCGAATGTCGCGCGAACATTGTTACGTGCATGCGCNGAGGGTTATTCGGAAAGTAAGGTCCGAATCGCCGTAGCTAATCGAATGTCGCGCGAACATTGTTACGTGCATGCGCACCCACTCCCGGCATGCCTTGCTCGTCAAATGACGCCATTTGCATTGGTATTGTTGCAGTGTGCTGTTTACAGTGTCAGNTCCCGGCATGCCTTGCTCGTCAAATGACGCCATTTGCATTGGTATTGTTGCAGTGTGCTGTTTACAGTGTCAGTTCGAAATGTTTAAAACAATTTATCAGCCCTCCGACTGTGAAATACAGTCAGTGATTCGGTTTTTGACAGCAAGGAAGGTTTCAGCAGCGGAAGTTCATCGACAGATAAGTCAAGTGTATGGCCCCAATGCGATGAGTGACAGCAAAGTGCGTAAGTGGGTGAGAGCTTTCAAGGACGGACGGGAAAATGTCCATGATGAACCGCGATCAGGCCGACCATCAGTGATCACAGAAGATTTGGTCAAAGCCGTGGACGAAAAGATTCGTGAAGACCGGCGATTCACAATTTCAACTTTAGCATTGGAATTTCCGAATGTGGGCAGTTACAGACTGGTTATCCTCTCAGGCGGCAGACGTCTATGACTTAGGCATACAAAAGCTTGTAGAACGTTATGACAAATGTTTAAACAAATATGGAAACTAAGAAAAAAAAATAGAGAAATATGTAAGGAATTAAATAAAAAAAAGTTTTTTTTTTAAATTTGTGATGGTTTATGTTTTATAAGAAATCTGACCTTACTTTCTGAATAACCCTCGTATAATTATGTGTGTGTGGTCAGTGTCAAAGTGGTTACTCATCCACTTGTGACAAGAGTGCAACACCTTTGCTCATGCCTAGTTCCTAGAATAATTAGGTACTAACAGTAAACCTATCAATATGCACTGCTTTTGTTTAAGTAGAACATTGTGCTATGATAAAAATAACATCATTGCTCTTGAAAGGAGTGGAGAGATTTAGACAGCTCTTGACAGCAAGGTCTTGAGAGCAGATGAGTGTGAATCGAGGTGAGTATGGAGCACCACTGGAATGCAAGGATAGGGGAAGTGAGAGATCCCAGAGAAAACCTGCAGACCAGCGACATTGTCTGGCAAGATTGCTGTGTACAAAAATCCAGGAGCAACCCCACAGGGAATCTAACAAGGTTTGCCTTGATGGGAGGTGAATGGTCTGACCACTACACCACCTCAGCCCCTCTTTGATCTTGAGGCTGGTGTAGTGTCATTAGTTTGGAACAGCAGTTGGCATTAATGTCTTGGCTTGAAAATTGTTGCTACAGTTCAACATCCGTGAAAAGATTTTGGAATACATACTTCTGGCGTGTGGTTAAAAAAAAAAGAAAGTACCGGTAGTCACAATGTTCAATATTAGCGACGCATCCATTGTAGATGCTTTATTATGAGAGTACAGAAGAAAACAATTTGTTATAGTTTTGTGAAAGTAAAAAGTTGATTTATTTTATTTTGTGGGTTAAATTAAAACTTATGTCTAACCTCAATCTGATCTTAAGATAGTCAAGTAAGATCATACCTTAGGTAAAGTTATTCAGTTAATTTTTAATATAGTACTGTAAAAGTGTGTGTTCAAAAAAGTACTTGTAAAATTTTTGTGCATTCTTTTAAAATTATCATAACACATTGAATTAGTCTTGCAGGTAACATCTGATAATTTTTATTGGTGAATGTAATTGTGTAGGTTATGCTTAGTAAAAATGCTACATTAATGATTTGAAGTGTCTCACCATAGTTAAATTGCTGAATGAGAGTTGAGAGTTCAGAGATTTTGGCAGCCCTCAACAATGAGGTCTTGAGAGCCGATGAGATGAGTGTTGAATTATTAACACAAAGAACACGCAGCAGATCGAGAAATGTAAGTTTTATTTAACGAACTTTAACCACAACAACAACACACACGAGATGAACAATAGCTAACAGAGAATGTTTATTATTGGCTGAGGGCTCTAGACATTAACCAATCAGAGCATAGCTCACGGTTTATACTGCCAAATACAAAATTAGTTTCCTCCAACAATGAGATGAGAATGGAGTAACGCCGGAATGCAAGGGGGGGGGGGATGGAAGATCCCCGAGAAAACGCACCGACCAGCACCATTGTTCGGCACGATTCCCACTCGCAAAAATCTAGGAGTGACCCGGCTGGGGATCAAACTGCTGAAGGTTGAGTTTGGGATGGCAGTTACAGGTGTCAATACATCTGTACTTTGCTTCTCTTCTGAAAAAATTGTATTGGCATCACTGTAAGAACAAACAGTCATGCATGGAATCGCAGACACACAGTCCACTTATGGTTTTATTTCCGACAATTTGAGTGGGGACAGCTCCAGTACCAACAGCTCGTCTTCAACAGTAGTGGCATTATTATTAAAATTTGTCACTGGCCTGTGTACCAATTTCCAATATGATGGCACATTCAAATGGGCTTCTATGTCAAGGCCTATGTGCCTTCAAATCCCTCTGTAATGTTTTTGAGTAATAAGAAGAGAAACACCATCGTCTACATTCAATTGAAATTTGAGTACTGTTTTGTATTAAGAATAAGAGATAGGCAGGGTCGGCCCGTGACACCTTTCAAGTGTAAGCGGACAATATTTTTGTATGTCCTCCCTCCCCCTCCAGCACCGACCACCCTTGGCACAGTCGGTTGGTGCGCCACCGGTCTGGGGTGCGGGAGGTTCTGGGTTTAAGTTAGGTCATACGTTAGTTTCTAAGCCGTCCTCTGGTAAGCCTTCAGGCATAACACCGCGGGACGTTAATTAGTCCTATCCAATCCAAAACCCTCCCTCCACCATCAACGCATAAAAATATTATCAAACTGTTATGCAGTTTTGGTTCCTACGTTTCGGAATCTGGGTATGAGTCAGCATTTGAATACAGTAGCATGTTTATTCTTACATTTTAAACTTCTTTCATTATAATTAAAACTTTCTGAAACAATAACGAAAATTGACACCACACATTTACTGGTATGTCACACAACAGCACAGTACTTTGCGAGTTTTGTGAATAAGGGCAGTTAGGTACACGCCGGTCGTAGTGTAATTTTGCGCGAAATGAACGAGTGAATGTATCTTTGAAAAGGGTGTCTTCTGCTTCTCACTATGTGAATGGGCGAAGGAGAGAGGAATCATATTATCTGCCTCCATGCCCCTTTATTTTTTTGCAACGCAATAACAGGTTTGGCTAGTTGTTAAAAGTTTAATTATAGTGAGTTTAAAAAGTGCTTCTTAGTAAAACTTTTTTTAAATATAATTTCAAATTATAATTTAAGTATACTTTCAAAAGAATTTCCCAGTGATTAGTTTCTGGATTTCTTTATGTATTTGCTTTATGCACTGTAACATATTCATGAGGCCTTCAATGCCCAATTTTGCTTGGCGACCTACGTGGCTGCTTATTTCGCTTATATCAAGGCCGGCCCTGGAGGTAGGCCAAAAGTGGAACTAACAATTTTACAAAATCTGAAAAGTAACTGGAATGGAGGAGGACTGAGTCAGTGGAACAAATGTTTCACATTCTGCAATACTTGCAGCATAAACTTGACAGTAAATTTTTTTTCTATGATGTCAAATGTTAATGCAGTGGCTCTTAAAGATATTAAATTGAAAGTTTGTCTGCATAATGCATACATTTTGCTTATAATAGCAGAAAATTGAAGGAACTAGTTTCACAATTTGTAATATGATTTCTTTCCAGATAATAGAAGCTATGACAAGGACAATTGACAAGGTGTTGAATACGATGTCAGATCATCACAAGGTTCCATTTCTGAAGATGGAACTTTTTTTGGAGGAGACAGGTTTAGAAATGTTTCCTTCAAAGATTGAAATATACCAATTTTATCACGGCATCCTTAATTCGGTAAGTTTTACGGAAATGCGTAATGTTAAAGCTGGTATAGGCTGATCACTGTAAACTGAGCACTTTTGAAAACCCTGCTTATGATCTGCTTCTATAAACAATGTCCATTTTTCCACCACATGTAAAATTAACACTGCCATGGGCCTAATCATTTTGTTCAGGCATCAGTGAAGTAAAACCAAAATTGTTAGAAAAATAATAATTTTTTTACAAATTTATTAATTGTTATTTTTATAATGCATTAAAAAACCAGGAAGCAAAAGAAAGTTATTTCACTATTCACAAATGTTTACCTTACACATTTAATTGAATGTTTAAGACAAGGAACTACCTTTTATCCGTCGTTACCAACTGGACTGGGTGCATGCCAGTCAGTGTGCCCATTAAAATACACGTACATGCATGTAAGGGTAAGGACTTTTTTTAAAGGTTGATTTCAAAAGTGCTCAAATAAACATGACCAGCCCGCAACGCTGATTTTTTTGGACATACAATAAACTGGCACTACCCTCATGCACAGTGGCAAAACAACTTCTCCAACTTAAGAAATTTTTGCTTCTCTTATGAACCCAAATTACATGCTACATAAAAGATAAAGAAAAGTCTGTACAATAGAACTTTTTTTATAACATTTCTCAAGGGCCCCAGTAAATGTCCGCCCTATATAAAGGAAAACTTTATAGGAGAGTAATTTTGTACTGAAAAACATGTTTGTGGGCCAAGAGAAGGCAGCTTATTAAGAAGGAAAGTGTTATGACAGTGGATGTTATAACAGGGTTCCACTGTAATCCAGAAGGGAAGATGTATACAATTCATTAGAGATTGCAAGCAATACTTCACATCTTGGTGGGGAAAAAATAACAGTTTGGGCATCCATTTGCTCTCCTTCTGGCACCCTTTACTGAATTTAGGGAAGTGCTATGTATACCCTGCCCTCCTAGTTGTTACGTTCTTGGCTCAAGCAGTCAATACGTATTCACAAGGGGATTCAGATGTTTGGCATTTCTGCTGCAGATTGCTAGGTTGGCCCAGAATCTACCAGCACTGGAAACTTGGGTGGATGTAGCCTCAAAAAAGAAGCGGCTAAAAGTGAAGCTGTGCCCCCAGTATTTGGAAGAAGCCCACCGAGCACTGGAAGTCAGCCTGGATAATGTGTTCAAGCCTATCTTCGACTACATCATGAGTCTTGGTGAGTAGTGGAGCAATTACACTTACTAAAGGAAAGAGAGAATACTGGTGTTAGTGGGGATGATGAACATGTTAATTAAACACTGCGAGAGAAATTACTTCATTATTTAATTTACAGCAGTTGTTNTGAAATGATTCATAGTTTACAGCAGTTGTTTTTTTATTATAATGTAAGGCTTGTAGATAGTTTTAATAGTAATTTTTACAGTCTTAGGCGCAAAGGAAAAAAAAAGGGGGGTTTGCAACCCCTGTATCGCCCCCCTTGGCTACACCTTTGTTGGTGAGCATCTCGAAACCCACTTTGTAATGTGATGAAACTGCAAGTAAGTGAGAAATAATGTTCACTTATCACCCATTCTTGGAATGTCTCCTATTTCATAGATTTTAGGCAGGTAATTGGATTGTTTAAGCCAACTTGGATATGAGCTAATAGGGTTTGTTAAAACAGTTTTAATATATATATAAAATTTTGTTTTTATTAATTTTTTTTATAAATACTTGCGATAATAAGTGTGTGAAAAGTGATGAATATAAAAGGTATCATGTTGTTTTAGAGAAATATATACAATTTTAATGTGATGTAAGGTAAGAGTTGACTTGTGTAATGCAAAGCAGACTTCTGAACTGTGGCAGTATTTCTCTTTGCTCACTATCTATAGGCGTTTGTGTAGTGGTGCAATCAAAGAGAAACAGTTTCCCATAAAACATATAGCGCGAGACATATTTCTTTCTTTAATAAGAATTAACATTTTCAGCTGAGGAGGTGTTGGGTTTGAATCCAACAAAAGTACTTTCAGAGGCTAGGTAACACATTACCCTTGCAAAACAATATAGGACACTTCAAAATCACCTTAAAATATTATTCCAGAAATGGCTGCTAATTTTAACTGAGAAAAATTCTGAATATTTAATATCCAAGTGAATACTGTCGTGAAAAGAATATTAATGAAAAGTATCAGTGTTTCCAAACAAATTCTTTTCTAGATCATCTCAATAAAATTGATCAGGAAAATAAAATAAATTACTTGAAAAATGAAGTTTGCCTTTCGCTTGCACGGTTATCACGAATGTATTAAAATTTGATAAAAACTGTTTTTGCACGGCTAAAACTTTGAGAATCTATTCTGCTGGCTTCTGGTATTGTCCGACGAAACTTAATAGCCCTTTTATGAAAAAGTCTTGAAGAAATTTGATAAAATTGCAAAGTTCTAAAAAATTAATAATTCCAATCTTAAGTTTTTTCAAATAAACATCCAAAATTAAACACATGGAAAGCATTCGTTATTACGTAGCCTTGAGATTTTCTCTACCCATTGAAGCCTATACTCAACTGCTAGGTTCGAAGTGGAGGCGCAGCAACTCAAATTAAGCACTAGAATAGCTCAAGTGTTTTGGGCCTCTTCTTTTCATACCCCGCGAAATTAACACTGAGGTGACTCTCTTTACACCTCCCTAGCTTATCATGGGCAGTCATCACAAAATTAATCTCATATTTTTGCTCCTGCAAAAATATGAAGGACTGCACTACATGGCTGTTGATTAGAGAGTCCCGGGGTTCACACAAGGCTGCAATCACAATGGATGATATCTCGGATAATATTGCTTCCTGAAATGAAACTACCTTAAATTAAACTGTCTTAACTTCATTCCTCACTGGCAAGGTTGCGGTGATAACATACTTTGTGCAAGGAGAAAATGAAATTAAAATGTCATTTCACATATAACACATGTCCATCCAATGTAGAAATTAAGTAGTACAACTGTCAGAATAAATAAATACCGTAACCAAAATAAATCAAATAAAATTAGAATTTCGAGGTCATGTCCTGAAAATACATTGCTAGCTAATTCTTAGGGTAGGGGTGTAAATATTTACTTTCGAAATTTTAAACAATAATCCAGCTCAAAAATAAACTAACAAAATAAATAAACTTTAATTCCTAGTATCTCTCCCGCCCTTTTTGGCTTCTCCCTTGTTGGTGAGCATTCTCTTACACCAGTAATCACAGAGCATAAAGACCAAAACTTGCCTTGTAATGTGATAAAATGACAAGCAAGTGAGAAGTAATGTTCACTTATCATTCATTCTTCGAATGTCTCCTATTTCATCTATCTTAGGCAGTTAATTGGAGTGCTTAAACCAGCTTGGAAATGAGCTAATAGGGAATGATTGAAAAAAATATGAGATGGTGCCAACATTCATGCCTCACCTGGATATCAAACCAGAATCCCTCGCACCTAATGTTGACATCCCTACTTCATCAAGAAACATCCACGTGAAACTGTTATGTATATGCTGTTCACTGTAAACTCAGCACTTTTGAAAGCCCTGCGTAAGATCTACTTGCAATATTATTAGATACTGTTCCACCTATGGCAAATTAACATTTGCCATGGGCCTGGTCACTTAATTCATGTGTCGGTAAAGCAAAACTATGAAATTATTAGGAAAGTAAATATTTTAAAAATTTGCTATTTCTTACACATACATTGAATAAGGAAAAAAAAAAGGAAAATAAATCGTTTCAGTATTTACAAATGTTAACCTTATACTTTTAATGCAACATTAAGACATGGAACTACTTTCCCTTAGTCGTTACCAGGTTTACTGGGCACGTGCCAGTCATTGTGCCTCTGCGGGTATAGCCAATAACAATTTTCAAAGGTTGATTTCAGAAGTACTCAATTAACATTGAACAGTCTATAACATACAAATGTGTTGTTGTACTTTTAGAAGACCACCTAGTATGAAAGCCAAGTTTCATTACCAGCAGATACAGTTATTCTGAATGTGAAATATAGCTTTCTGCTGCTATGTCAAGGAAAATATTCAGATATTTTCCTTAAACTCTTAAAGAAAATAATGAATAGTATGTGGATTATGATGTGTATACATAAATAGGCATAGAAAATAATTATGATACAGACCATACAAGATTCAAAGAAAGGAGATTGAAGAACAAATAAATAACATAATATAACTTGCCTTCAGTGTCATGAGCTGCAGTGCCAAGCTACTGAAATCACATGCTGGGTTATTTATGACTCAGCGTAGGCGGATAATGTTTTGTATATGCGGTATTTCAATTTATACGAAAAATATGATTAACCTCAAACATATACAAAAAGGTTAATGTTACTGAAATCAAACAACCTAAATATGTCTGATCAATCCACTTTATATCTATTCCTCAGTTTATTATCCATAACTTGTCAGTGGACATTACGAAGTAAATATACAGAAGTAAGGAAAAATTGCCCGCTACATCAGACTCCTAAAGTCAATGGATAATCTGTCTGTAGTTGCAGTAAAGAAGTCTTGGAGAAAAAGCACTCCAAATTCAACCATTATCGCATGGCAGAATTCCTCAGTCATATCATGCTTGCTTCCAAGTCTACTTGTCGTAACATGTTGACTCTTCACTGGTGGCTTGGCGGCAGGATCATGTTCAATGTATGGTCATGTACAGTTAACGCATAGTGCATAAAATAAAGATTCATCTAAGATACTGAATTTTTTTTGTTTCTTTTTTAAAACTCTCATCACCTGTGATACACTTATGGTGAAATTAGGTTAAGTTAGGTTATTTTATCTGTAAATCCAGACTTATACTTTTTTCAATGCGCGATAACCATAACCGGGGCAAATCCGCAGGCTGAAGGTGCTGGTTGAGTGGGATGAGCTGGGGCTGAAGGGAATCCGATGTCTGCAGCAGTAGGAGCAGTGGTGGGTCGAAGTGCAAGAGGATAGTGCTTGGTCGTGGTAGGAGGAGATGGAGAGAGGCTGGGGGCAATGCCGAAGCAGTTGGCAGGAGCCTGAGATGTGGCAAGCTGTGCATTCACACTCTAGTGGGTACTTTCCTCTCTACATTCAGTATAAACTCTATAGTGCAAGGTTCATGCTCCACAGCAGAAGCTATCGTCTTTGTCATATTTCTCACAGCTTGGTGGTGGGCATGTTGCAGATAAAGCTTGTTCAGGCCCCGTCAGCAGGTGAAAAAAAGGCCTACAATTTTGTTAGAGGATGGGGTGGGCCTCCTGGAGAGCCTGTTTCTGGGTCGCCTGAAGGGTAAGATGACCAACATTGCCAGGTGGGTAAACAGAGTACGGTAGTAGGGCGAGGGTGACTCCTTGATGGCACGTGAGCTAGGAGCCCGGTGTAGACGTCCCAGTGGATGTGCGACTTCCTAGCGGGGGCCTGGTAGAGTTACATGGGCTTGAACTGGCTGTAGGTAGCTTGCTGAAGATAAGGCATGGTCTTGACGTGGTGAGTTGCATAGCAAGCAAGGTGACTCAAAGAAGAGCTGCAGCAGACTGCTAAAGACAAGGGCTTGGTGGCTTGCGAAGCAGCAGGAGGTATGGTGCAGGCACGCAGTACAAGAAACTGCCTTGAACGAGGTTGAGCAAGAGAGAGGGAAGTTGAATAGGGCCGAGAGTCGAGCACCCAGCCTACGTGGCCAAGATGTGTGTTTGTGAACTGCTGCTGGCGGGGGTAAGGACAGTCCCCATTGGACTGGCACACTGTTTGCAGATGGCCCAACTCCCAGGTGATCGGAAGCATGCATGCCGATAGGTTTGTCTCTCTTTGAAGCAGGAATGGAGATACAGTAACAGATAACATGGCATGGCTATGCTTGAGGTAGAATGAAACTGAGGCAGAGGCTTGGGACAGACTGAGATGTTGCCAGAGGTGGATCAAGGTTCAGAAGTGGCTTTCAAAAATAAAATTTGCTATTAGCCTGAACTTTGAAATTTTCTTCTTCTTTCAGTTTGTTAGGTTATTTTTCATACTGTAGTTAAAGTGCTTATTCTACTTTAAAGATGATACTGCGAATAATTTGGTCTTTCAGATTGATGGTACCTGTATTACTGTTTGTGCACATTTCTAAGGCTTGTAACTATTTAGTGTGATGTTGAAACACAAAAGCCCCATATTTATATGACATAGTCTTTGCCCAGAAAATAAAGTGTAATAAGTTGTATTATTTTGTATGTTCCAGAAGAGAAGTTTGATCCACTGTACGATGAGTCACAAGTGCAAGCTATGAAGGAATTCCTTAATTCTGAGCCATCGTTTGACGAGTGTTGTGAAAAAGTGAAATACTTCAAAGATTATTTAGCAATGATATCTGACCTAATAGCAAAAGAATTTTTTTTTGTTGGCCGGTAAGGAAAAATCAAATTCTCATAATATTAACTTAATTGCTTGGGTTTAGTGAAACCCTCTTAATAAGTTAATCACCATGTCATTGTCTATAAACACTTGTATAAATTAACATATTTAATCAATTTTCCTGGTTTGTAGGCATGTTTCTTTTTCAGTCCCTTCATAAATGCCTTAACTAGGTTTTACTATATTACTGAATTTCTTCTTCCCTTGTTACAAAGCTCTAAGTGTTGTGGGGCTTGCTCCCTAGCGATTGTGGTGTAAAATGGAAACAGATGGAAAAATTTGACTGTGGAAGAACTGTAGTTTACTAAAATAAAACCAAAAACTTTATCTGGTGGCAATTAATCTATCAGATTAGGAGTCTTGCTGATGTTCAGCAGAAATTTCTTATACTTTCTCACCTAAATAACTCAGACCTAAGTACAGAATAAGTTAAGATCTTAATTCATTACTGTTTTTTGATTTCTCCTTTACCTAACCACTGGTGCAGTCCCATAAATCATTGAGGTACCTGGTACGATTGTTAAAAAATAAACAAAATTATAAATCTGTATTTTTTTAAGTGTAGGTCATGTACAAATTTAACAAAGTCATCAGTCTGCAATTTTAAAGTGCAATTTGTATGTTAATATATTTTCTACATGCATGTGTATTATAAGCCACTTAACAACCTAGATTTTACCTTCCATATTCTTTGCAAACAGCCTAGGCTGGCACTTAGTCATAGTAATTGAGACAGCAATATGTGCAAAATATGTATTCTTTCCATTGTGTGGCACCTATTGATGTGTGAACACAATTTCACCGGATCATAGATTTCTTTCTCTTTCATATCACAGAGTAGCTAAATCACATATAATGTCACTTTGATTAAAGTATTTGGTGGCGCAGTTGTGGTTATTCTGTAATTGGCGGTAGTCAAATTGGTTTTCTGTTATTTGATTGTCAGAGTATGGCCTTGCTAAAGTAATGTGTATGCTAAGCAACCCAATTAATTGTCTTATAATGGAGGTACTTAAAGTCTCTGCCCTGTTACAGCTGAAATAAAAAGATAATACATAACATCTCTTAAACAGCCAGCTTTTTTATCATAATTTTTCACATTTTTTCGAGGGCTTAGACTTCCCTTCCTCATTTTAAACCAATGCAGGATTCGTACTAATTGGTGTTCCCACGTCAGAATATTGTACTGCGCTACTAGCTGTACGTAACACATATTGCTCTATCTGTCAACCAGTGATGTGCTGCATGTCACTTCGTTACAGATGGAATCTCAAAAATACAACCCTTCATTATTGTGGTTACAAATTTTTATTTTTATGGACACTTCATTTAATGTTCCCTGTTTCCATGGTACAGTCTCTATTATGATTCAAGTGACTTAAGTTTTACCATTTATGGAAATGTCTGCTTTTGTGCTGTCCGGTTCATACACAGTATGCAAATGCACAGGAGGTAATGGCTTACCTTCCCATGGAGGCAGGCATTTTCACAATTCGTATTTAAGTCTGTAGTTTAGCTGTTCCCCTAAAACAGATATCAGTTACCAGTTGGCACTGTTTAAACTCCAAGTGACAATATAGGAACAAAGAAAATTCTTATTATAAATTTAGTTCTAAAGTTCTTTGGCATTTTATGTTTATGTATGAAAAAATGATTGCCTATGTATCTCCATTCTCTACCTTTCCATTCTCGTTCTACAGCATTTTTGAAGTCACATCCTGTTGTTTTTTAAATTTACATCTAGAACCATAAGCAATCTGGTATTCATTGCAGAAAGAAGTGAAAATAAATATGTAGGGAACAGTGCCTTGTGGTATTAAGGATCCTCTTATAATAATGTAAGAAAGGAGATAGAGATAGCAAAATTTATCAATGGATGAAAACTGTATGGGGAATTGCTTTTTTTTAAGGTGAAGATACTTGACATGAACCGCACGTTCACGAGTCCTTTTGCCCACTGACTGCCGTAGTATGTCCACACCAGACGCACCACACCGACAGGCTTGTGGGCACGAGTGCATTAGTGTTTATTATTTATTCAGTTTATTTCATCAGTGTATTTGTTAATAGTGTCAGTGTGTAATTAATTAATAATTTGTTTTGTCATCGGAGACAATCTGCCCAGCCACAGCCAGAGACATGTGACATTCTACATTTGGCAATGCTGTGGCTGGTGCAATGAAAACATTTAGAATAAGTATTATCATTTTTACTATGTATTTGTGTAAGGGTAATTATGTTTTCTTGTGTTAATTTAGTTCATATCATTTTCCATCCCATATTTAGCGGGAATCAAAAGTGCATCTTGAGACTCAGGTTATAAGAACACGTGGTCGCTTGTAGTTCCGGGCCATTCAGGCCACGTNCGTCTCACCGCATGGCGTCGGCTGCGCCTAGGCGGCGGAAGCCGGCACACATTTCCGCCCAGTATTCGCCAGGACTTGGACGAGCTCGGACGTTATGCTCTCCCCACTCCGCAGAAGCCCTAGCAAGGACATCATCTGTCGAACAGTATCCAGTCGCATCCGGAACATTATAAATCATTATCATCATCTCTTTCCTGACTTAACTTGCATAGCGCCGAGGGGAGAGCGACGTTATTATTTATCGGGAATCAAAAGTGCATTTCGAGCTTCACATGATAAGACCACGTGGTCGCTTGTAGTTCCGGGCCATTCAGGCCACGTGTCTTCTGTATAGTTGAGTGTACATAACGGGGTAATAAATACCTTAACAACCAGCACCACTGTTTTTATTGATAATCAAGTAAGGCGTGCGAGGTGGCCCACAACCTCGGCAATGTGTGTATGACGGAGTGTTACCAGAGTCCCTAGGCTGTCGGCCGAACGACCCTACATCTCATCAGCTCACCGCAGAGCTGTGGCGCCGGGCACACACATGTTACTTCACAACTCTGGAAACACCGCAGATCAAGTTGGCTTTATCATCGTAGCCAAGCTTGGTCACGTCAACACATTGTGTAATCTCACACCATACTTAAATTAACATTGTCCTGGGTCTCACCACTTCATTCATGCGTAGGTCAAGTGAAACTAGAAAAATTATTAGAAAAGTAAATATTTTACAAATTTGCTAATTCTTTCCCTTACATTAATAATAATAAATAAAAAATAATTTTAGTATGCACAAATGGTAACCAAACACTTTTAATTCAACGTTAAGACATGGAACTACTTTCCTTCCTTCATTACCAACTTAACTGCAGGTGCATTCCAGTTAGTGTGACCATTACAATATAAGGAGTTAGGGGCAGTGACATTTTTGCAAGGTTGATTTCAAAAGTGCTCACTTTACTATGAACAGCCTTTATCAAGATTTTTCACTTCAATTTCTGTACGTAATTTGTTAAACCATAAAATTCCCTCAGATTGTTTCCNCAGCCTTTATCAAGATTTTTCACTTCAATTTCTGTACGTAATTTGTTAAACCATAAAATTCCCTCAGATTGTTTCCCTAATATTTTCTCTTCAATATTGCAACTTAAGTATTACTTTTTTATTTTGCAGCTTAAAAACCTGTAAAAGGGCTAAGATTATTTAGTCAGTCTCATGAAATCTTTTGATTAAATCTTTCATATATTTTTGAACTCAAATGTTATATTGCTTTAGTAGTTTAATTTGAACTAATATTGTAAATGCAAAATTAGAACCTTATTATAACATTTCTCAAGTGCCCCATGAAATGTCAGTCTTATATAAGGAAAAACTTAATAAGAGGGTAATTTTGTANGTTATAACATTTCTCAAGTGCCCCATGAAATGTCAGTCTTATATAAGGAAAAACTTAATAAGAGGGTAATTTTGTATTGAAAAACATGTTTGTGGACCAATAGAAGGCAGCTTATTAAGCAGGAAAATGTTATAAGAGGGGATGTTCTAACATTTTTCCACTGTATTTTAATGATGGATCAAAATATAGTTGATAAAAACATAATTTTTCTTAATGTGCATCAGTTTTTGATTATCACTGCAACAGTGTAAAAGAATATATTCAATAATCATTCCAGTAAACAAATATGCACTTTCTTTTCCAGACTTGGACAGAATGAAGTAATACGTAAATTGACAAAACTGGCAAATTCTTTCATCAATAAAATACTTGAATACTTGGTAGAAAAACATAGGCAAGAAAATGAAAGGTGAGCATATCAACTTTACTTCACTCAGTTTTGTGGTTAGTTGGTGAAAAAATGTATTCTTTGTATTGAAAATGAATTGATTAGACAACTCTGGTGGGTTGGACATTTTTAGGCATCTGCATTATGTTTGATATTGGCCTAAATCATGAAAGGGTTATAAAATGAATTTCTGTATAATGATAATAGAAATGAAAATATTTTTTAAGCTATGGCAAAACCACTACACGACAATACATTTATTACAAAAAACTCTCAAGATTTTTGGTTTTAGCTGCGATGGTATGTAAGAATGTGGTCATTTTCCTTGAAATATTGGAAACATTAATTTGCATTACCCATACGTGCCTATTTTCATACCAGCTCTACATACATTACTATTCTTCAATTTTAATTTTGCCTGGAGGATTGCAATCAAAGGCTTACTTTTATTGCCACTGCTTTCTTTTTTTACCAACCACAGGTACCTAGTAATTTCCTCACAGATGCCACATAAAAATAATAGCCATCTTAGCTTTTTGCTTTCAGAGCACATATTGCATCATTGTTTGATGTGAGAGATGTGTGATTGCTTGCACCTAAATACAGCACTAATTTCAGTGGGAGCTAAGTGTATTTTTAGAATTTTGCATGTAGACGTCAGTGGCACTGGCCACAGTCACAGCCACGACTTTACTGGCAGCACTCCTGCAGAACCCTAAAGTACCCAGAGCAATATTGCAGAATCCTAGAACGATGGCACAAAGATGTTTTCTCCTGTAATTTTGATGTCTACCTGAAGGCCACTGCTATAGTAAGAGCTAGTTTCATTTCCCAGCTATATACCATCTGCCAGTCTGGGCAGCTACATTTAGCATTTCATTTTAGACTCTCGGAGCTAATGTTACTGCTCTCTCTCTTGTGATCGCTGGAAGTGAGCTAGATGGCGTAATGGTCAAATAGCAACATAATGATGCGGTGATAAATATGACATTCACCAAGGTAGTCAGTACTCACACAACTGTCTTAAAACAGTTCAATTTCTGAAACTTTCTGATTTGCATTTCTGCATTTCACAGAAATAGGGCTACGTGACATACACTACTTGCCATAAAAATTTGTGAACCACTAAGAAACCATTGGATTATTGCTGTGATTGGATAGATGAAAGAAGAGTACAATTACATCATGACACTGTTCCACACACATGCCGCAGAAAAAAATGGCTACCTTTAGTTCCTCATCATGTTTAGATACTGTATATGTGACTACACAATTGAGCATGGAATCAAATGCAGTATGTTATTCCATGGCATATGGACCCACAAGTGTACAAAATATGCATTAATTTATGAACACTTCAACCTGAAGGAAGCAGGCCACCCAGCTGGTTCCAAAAATGTTCGATGAGTGACAAATCAAGTGACCTGCCAGGTGATTGAAGTGTTGAAACATTATGTAAACACTTGTGGGGAAACTGCTGTGTGCTGACTAGAAATATCTAGCTGGGAATTGGCTCCTCAGCACCCAGCCAGAAAAGGTAGCACATGGGTCACAGGATATCTTCGACATGCCGCTGCACATTCAGAGACCCTTGTATCACTACCAGTGACAAACTATCATGTGTGATGGCTGCCATGATCATCATGCCAAAGTCAGGCAAGGATTGCAATGCTTACCTGTGGTCTTCAAACTCTGGCATAGTGGTAATTCGTTCTGAAAGAAAAGTACGAGTCATAGTTAAGGCAATACGTTGCCAGTCAACAGCATTTCATGTGGCTCTCTACTGACAGCACTGCAAGTAAAGGCGATGATATAGAGATGTTAATTGCGAAACGCATTAAGGTCATGGGGATCTCAAATTCTCCTGTCATAGTACATCTACAATCACATGAACCTATAATTATTTGCATTTCGTCCAACCAACTTTTGTACTTCCTCAATGGTTTTTACAGGTTGCACAGTAGTACACACTACTATGGTGGCTGATAGGTTACTTCATTATTCCATTGAACCACCCTAAAAGACTGCACTTTTTTGCTGCAGTTTTTCAAGAGACAACTCACAATCACCCTCACATCACCTGAAGTGAAATGCAAACATCATACCNTGGTGCATCTACAATCACATGAACCTATAATTATTTCCATTTCGTCCAACCAACTTTCGTATTTCCTCAATGGTTTTTACAGGTTGCACAGATTTTTGTGGTAATGATTGTGGTACACACTACTTAGGTGGCTGATAGGTTACTTCATTATTCCATTGAACCACCCTAAAAGACTGCATTTTTTTGCTGCAGTTTTTCAAGAGACAACTCACAATCACCCTCACATCACCTGAAGTGAAATGCAAACATCATACCAGTTGTTACCCTGCTACTTTCTCAGTACGTAGCCTATCAATGACCGTCTTNCCAGTTGTTACCCTGCTACTTTCTCAGTACGTAGCCTATCAATGACCGTCTTCCTGCTGGCCAACAGAAAGCCACACGCACCTCTGTATGTGCATGTTGCCGTTGAACACCTAAAACAAAACACTGCAAGCAACAACACCTTTGCTCATGTTGCCTGAACCTGGTATAAAACGTGCAGCCATGAGCAAAACTAAATTCATCTTATAGTTAACAAATTTTTTTGATATATTATAAAAAGTAGACAGAATGCTCAACAATGTACTCGCGAAGCAGTACTCGTAGATACACACAGAAACAAAAGTCGGACAAACACATTTTCCCCGTGGATGCGTGGTCGCGAGACGTTTCGCTGGCTAGGCCAGCTTCGTCAGGCGGCAAGCAGTGGTACACTGCATGCCACAGATCGCCGCCTGATGAAGTTGGCCTAGCCAGCAAAATGTTGCACATCTGTTTGGAAAATATGTTGGTCTGACTTTTCTTTATGTGTCTCTATCCAAGGGTACCACCCTGTAAGTACTTGTGCATTCTCTCTACATTTTATAATGTAATCATCATTAGGCTAGTAGCCTATTCCCACCATATAAAAAAATCTTTTTGATATGATTTTTGGTTGGAAGCTTGCAGTCATACCTTATTTAACTCAAGTTACTGCTGTGTAGGTCACTAAAGTACCATTAAAAATCACAGTTCCAAGGCAAACATAAGCTAATCTCAGTAAATGGAAAATCTATCTGGAGCAGTCTTCTGAAAGCCTGCACACAAAAAGGGACTAAAATTGTAATGCTGGAAAACTAACAGATATGTTTATCTTGCACAGAGTTGCTTTAAATAAGTATATGTTGTATACAGTATTAATTATATTTACTTCATTTTCTTCTGTCATAGTTGGATCTGCTGGAATAGATCAGTATGTACTCTAATAACTGCAAAAGAATGTAATAAAAAATCTAATACATTATGTAAAATCTGAAAAGTTTAGTTTTGCAGACCTCCAGAACTCAAAGATGTTTTCATGAATTTACACGTGGATCAGTGGTTGTGTTGTGCATTTTTTTAAACTGTAAGAGAATCAAATAATTTTTCAAGAGTTAAATGCCAACATTAGATTAATAAGATTTCAATTACATTGTAAAATATATTAAACCTATGAGAACGTTGTTTACCCATTTGTCCTTGCTGACAAAGCTGAGAGTTGACATAAAGGATGTAGGGCTTGCCATGACAGGTTATTTAAAGGACATCCTGAATAAAACATTCTGACTATCCTGAAATAAGCACAAAATGAATGTGATGTCACAAATACTGCCACAACTCTTCCATAAAGATGGCAGTTATTAGTTTCCCCCAACAAACACTCTTTCAGAGTTCACCATGAGCTCCAGTGTCATGCAAATTATCGGACATTAATATGAAGACATAATATTAACGATGTGAAAATGCCATTGACTGTAGGATCAACAAGATGTTCCTGGAGGTGGAAAAACGAGCTGTTCAAGTGGTTCAATCAACGGAGGAGCTGTTAGCCATGGGGGAGTACATGAAGTATGCCAGTTCAGCGCTTATGGACGAGCTGACAGAGGCAATCAGTGGTCAGCTGCGGGCGCTCGCTACCCTCGCTGACTTCACCACCCTCTCCTTAAATCACATCGACGAAAACACCAAGGTGGTACTCTGGTTGCAGAGAATCCAGCCGGTCTTCGAGGAGAATACCAGGGTCAGTCTTTGCAATCTTCGTTCAGGGGGTCTGGCTTGGGATGTGTTTGTGTGAGGATTGTGTATCAAACTTTCGTGTTACAAATGCATTCTTGTCCTGTATCCACCACACACAGTTCTCTTACAAATGATACTAATTTTTTTCCCACACTGCAGATATTTTTTTTAACCAATTGGTATAGTTGGTATTTAACTAATAAATTTCCATCTTGTCGCAAATTATTTGGGAGTTCTTAAGTAGCTTAGCTGTGTTGTAACAGAAAGGGTTTGTTTTCTGGACTTACAACAGCACCTACATTTTTGCACTTAAAATAAAAAAAAAATTTTGCTGTTCAAAATTACCATTTGAGCTATCTAGTATCTTGAAATGTAAATCATATATTTGGCTAGACTTACTAGCAGAATAAATACCTAAACAGAGATGAAGGAAATAGTTTGTCTTACAATCATTTTTGAAAATAACTGAAAATATTAATAATATAGATAACTGCATTTGTATTCTTATGTCTAATTTTTACATTGAGGTACTTTTATACTTGTGTGTTCTACTTGAATTAATAACCACATACTTCAAATCCTTTAAATTTATTCACACAGAGTGACTTTAACATTGTTTGTAGTTAATGCACCAGTTAAACCACTAGTAAATATTTGCATAACAAATTGATATTAATAGTGTTTACAGTCAGAAGAAATTACCAAAATACCATATTTATATGAATATATAAAAAACATGACTAATACGTAATATTATAGATTTTATTACATTACATGCCACTTATTAAAAAATCATAAAAAATAATACAGTACACTTTTTAATCAGAAATGCAGGAAAGGGCGAATCAAGAAGTGCAGCTTCCATTGGAATTATAATTTATGTTGTAGACATTGTGCATTGCTTATTAATAGCATACAAATATAGTTTTTATAGACTATTATTCCTTAAATGATTTAGCCACAAATGTTTCCCATGCATATTTCGGAGCACTCAGTATTGCAATTAACTTACTTAAACTACAGTGCCCTAACTTTACTTCTGTGAAAGAGTATTTCGGTAAATTATTAGTTTTAGAACAGAATAATTCTATTAAAATGTGTTATTAATTACCATATTTATTTGCATGATGGTTGCATATTTTATACTAAAAATTTCCTTTTAAAATTTGGGGTGTGACTATTTTCTAAATCATTGGCTGGATATTTGATTAATTGTAGTACCTGATTTTAATGTTACATTAATTTTGAATTTTGTTCACGGTCAGCACTTGACATCCATTTTTCTGTAAACAGAGCATATTTTCATCAAATTGTTTAAGTTAATGTACAGTAATGGGGAACGGTGCTGCAATATTAACAAATGCAAAGACCACTGTGCTTTCCCCTCCTTCCATTCAGCTGTTGCTTAGCAGTCAGCACAGTACAATCTTGCTTCCTCTCCTTATACACCTTGCAAGTGAGGAGGAAGCACTTTATTTTTGGCTATCTTTGGGCACGCTGGCTGTAGCTTTTTTAAGGTATGGCTTCTTCCTCCTTACATGTGTGACAGGAGGAGAACTGGTTGGCAGGCAACTAGTGCAGTGTTCTCTCTTCTTTCCCATTCACACCTGTCAAGGGAGGAAATTGTTGAGTACCAGCATGGCGTCCTTCCTCTTATGGTCATATGGTAGGAGGTGGATAGCATCCACTCAGGGTAACATTTGCAACCTTTGTAAGGGGAGGCAATAACACTTGCGCCATCCTTGGCTACCTTTGTTTGCAACTTGTCTTTACCTGAATCACTTCAACTCATCTCTTCTGCACTTTGTGAAAGGGAAGCTGATGAAATTACCCTCCCTGCAAATATTTTTGTGGAGGGACATCTGGAGTAGGGCGCATCCCTTCATGCTCTGGCTGGGCTGCACTGCCAAAAAGACACCAACTTTTAGATTGTAAAAATTTTTTTACTCTTTCTGTACTCAGAAATTATTGTGTGACCATTATGCATTGAAATACGGTATGTAATTTCCACTAGAAATTTGACAGTGTTATATTACTAAGTTTCTCTACCTTTAATGATGTCACATATGCTTTACACATATTTTCATGAGCTGCGACCACACATGCACATTTCAGAATTTTGAGGAGTATAAACGTGAATTTGAGAGCGAGCTTGCGAAGAAGACAGAGCAGTTGAATAATCAGCTGGATGATCTGGGTCCCCGCCTGGTCATGCTAGACCTCATGGATGAGGCAGACAATGTGGATGAATACGTGCAGGTATGAGTCCAGCTGCTCACATCCGCACTGCCACTATCTATCAAAGCAGCAATTCTTTTACAAAATGTTTAGTTGAATTACGTGTGATACAGCTCACAGTTCACCCGACATTAAAAATTTTAATTAAATTTTTGACACTGAAAAATAGGTGGTGCCAATGTATAGATTTTTGGTAAATTACATCATATTTGTCTGTGTATGAGTGTGCGTATACACACATGTATGCATGCAGAGAGAGTGTGTGTTATTAAATAATGATTGCTAAATTTTGTGAAGTGTTGTATGTGCGGATTACAGTTGCCCATCAGGAAAGGCATATTAATATGATTACAATGAGTGTATTTAGTTCAATTTAGTACCTGTAGTTTGACATTCTCTTGGGTGTGCTTGATGTTGGCATATGTACAAGAAAACCATTAGGATGCAATTTCTCACAACCAGGACTTTTATACTCTATGCAATAAAGTGTTTAAAAAGTTCACCACTCTATCAGAAAAGCTGCCAAATTGAGGTTTTGGAAAAACGCAAAGTAGGGCAGAGAATTTCAGCCTGCCTTTGTGACACATTATTAGAAGAATCTCAAGCTGGATGCCATTCTTAGTTTGTGCGTTATTCATTACCTCCACATTATCACTCAACTCACCAATAAGAAATTACGTTCAGCTCCATAACCCTCTCATTCCCACATTTATTTAAGATTTCTGGTATTGGAAATAAAAAATGTTTAGATGCATGCTGTACTTAAGTTTACAAAGAATATGTTTCGTTAATACAATCAATGAGCTTGACGCATGATGTCAGGGAAACCGACGTTGACATCATGGTCGGGCAAAGTTTTACTGTACCAGTCAGAGACATTACTTGTTGTCAACCAGATCCCGGCTGGTATATAAACTGGGGCTTAACTGTCCTCCGCAACATTGGTTTACACACAACCACTGGTTTACCTGGAGTGGGCGTAGCTCCTGACTTGGCCGCTGCTGCTGCAGGTACCGGCTGGAACTCGTGCCCAGTCCTTGGGCGAGGAGGGTGCTGCAACTGGCGTTGCTGGTGGGAGCCCGCGGAGGGCTGCTGGTCCTGCTGGGTTGGAACTACTGGTTCGATATACCCAGTGGTGTCCCTGATGGAAGTAGACGACGACTTGATGCTGCTCGCCGATGGTCTTGTAGGGTGGTTGAAATAGGGAATGTGTAGGAACTGGGAGGTGAGGGCTCTCCAGTTGTCAGGCGGCTTGAGCTTGTTCCCGGGGAGTTAGACTGGAGATGTCAGTTGGTGCTGGGTTACAGCTCAAGTTGGACTCTGAGGCAGTAGTTGTCTTCCTAGCTCGCCACTCTTTGCACCACACCTATGGGTGTATGGCATAAAGGAAGGTACTAAAGTCGGCTATGCTATGGAAGAACAGGCGACGAGTATCCCTAGCTGGGTGTAAAGCCAGTTGCTGCCAAGCCAACCAGAGTCGTACCCAATTAACTTCAACCGGCAACAAACAGCTCAGTGGTTAGAGCGATGGGCTACCCTGAATGTCTGACAGCGACGTGGGTGTGGACCAAAGGGGGTCAGACCTCCAGAAACAGTCTTGTCACTCCTTCCGGCGACAATGGCAGCACAATGAATAGAGTGAATTGGCTGGGCTGTCTTGACTAGCCGCCTTGTGGATTGAGTTCCTAGTGGTGGTGGCTCTACCATACCAGGTACCTTGGTGTATTTGCTCCACAGTATGGGTGGCCGTCTAATGGGTCTGTTTGAGACGTATGTGCACCCAGTTAAGGGAGCCTGCAGTCGTACTCTAGGTTCGGCAAGTGGGTTGAAATGACGTGGTCTCCTGCTCTTCCCTGGTGGGCTTACGTCTAGTGGGGTTAAAGTCACAGTCACCCTAGAAATAAGTACTTGGAGGTTAGATAGAAAAATGTGTTTATTTCCGTGAGGAATAGACATGATGGCCTGTACTAACTCCTAACCAACAAGAAACTGTAACGGAAGACTATGATAATACCATGCGAAGCGAACCTTGGTTCTAAACTAGATGAGAGCAGATCCTGCTAGGTAGCCATAATACTAACTGACCCTAACTAACTCGATGCTGTTGTCCAGAAGGGACTCTGGTGTCACTACCAGAAGGTTAGTGTGTGTTAGAGGATGAAATATTCTTCGGGGGTTGCTGGTGAAGGTCTCGAAGATGTCTGGTCGGTAGCGGTGGTCCCACGCGAGGACGTCTGTATCTGCAGAGAACTCCAGCACACGAGGCGGTGGAGCGAGCTGCAGAGAATGAACTGCCATTCTGCGGTTTCTCCTCCCTCTGTAGGCGGAGCCGTACTCTGGTGCCATCTATCGGGCCCATGGTGGAAGCAGGCTTCTCTGCTATACGGGGTTGCATCGGATGCACGAGCTCAGACGCAGCGCTGGGCTGCTTGGCTGGCTTCTATCACACCACACAGTTTTTGGGGGAAAAAAAAGCC
>NQII01000581.1:1676766-1718750 GCA_002778355.1 Clitarchus hookeri | reverse complement strand
ACACACACACACGTGTCACGCGCCAAGCTACAGACTTTTGTATTTTTAGTGGTCAGAGATATGGATAAGTCATGACGTAGAACAGTAGCACGGTTTAGGAAGAATCTACCCACAGGGAAGGTCATTGAGCATTGAGCCTCGCAGAGTTCAGTACCAGTCAAATATAATCTTCCTATGCAACATGTTGACGATTGTGTACAATGAGCATGGAAGGGTTAGTTATGGCTTCAAGAAACAATGCGCACACACACACACACACACACACACACACACACACACAGAGCTATTCTGCAAAATATTTTCATCTGAAAAGTAGGCTAAATTCATCAGATTAGGTCATAAAGCTAACCTAGGTGCTTTGTTTTACATCGGAAGCACATTTACATATTTTGCATTTGCTTCTGCACAATTAATTTTATTCCTACATACCCATTCTTGTGATCAATAAGTAATTTAGTATTTGGTTGTAGTATAAGAAATATATTTTAAGCTATTTAAAAAATCCTGGCAATTTTTTTTTTTTAAGCATTTATTCAAAAATTGTTTAAGTTACCCTTTATTGTATGTGTTTCTTTGTAAGCCACACTATTTTAATCATGTTAGCTTCATTTGGGTTATAATCAGACCAAATAAATGGCCACTATGAGCAGAGTGTGTTTAGGTATGAACTTAACTCTCATTGAGTTGACCATGTTAACGTGTGATGATAGTTTACTCTTTCTCCTTAGTATATGATGAAGTTGCTGCGAAAGTTGGGCAGGTTTGATGATCAAATGGCATGGATCAACAAGGAAGAGGAATTTTTCAATATGCCACTCTCAACATATCCAAAATTGGTTAATCTGAAGGTGAGATGCTGCCGTCATTCAACAGCGCTGCAGTCCATTCACTTTTTGAATCACACCTTTGAAAAATCACCCCATGTATGACGTGTTTGGTTGTTTTTTAAATATGTCACATATCACAAGCATTTTATACTTCTGATAACATGAAAGTATGTTATTTTTTGTTAAAGTTTTACTTAAATTTTATTTATAAATTATAGTATTTCATTTGTAATTAATATGTACTAAAACAGGAGAAAATAGGCTTGTTGGTAATGCTTGGTAAGAAATAGTTCTTTTGGAAAATAATATTAAACTGAGTGCAGGGGAATACGGGGTACGCTTTCCCTCTGGTGTAATTTTCTAGACTCAGTTAAGCTTTTTTTGCATGAGGTGGAGGAATATCCTGAAAGTAGAACTAAAGTAGGGCTTCAGAAAAGTTGGAAGTAACCATGAATGGACTATACTGATCTGTCTGCAGTATCATGAAGTCTGGCACTAGAGAGCTTAGTTTAGGGTAAGAGGTACTATTTAAATATTGATACTCTTCTCTCAGTATTTCTCACAAAGGCTACTGGTATTTATTTATAATACTCTCAAATTCTGGAAAGTGAAAGTTGCAAATTGGGAACTTACATGTTGCTTGGCATAAAAGTAATTTAGCTTATTTTGCTGATAAACTTTTAAGCCAGTAGGTATTTAGACCAAGTGTTGGTTAGACCGAGTGACTTAAAAAGTTAGTTTTAGGCTAAATTACTTAGGTCAAGTGACAGTGAGTCACTTACAGATGGAAATGTGGAAAGACGATGCCATACATGTGATGTTCCTGCACTTAAGATATACAGTAATATTTTTTTAAAATTTACTTTGCAAGATTTTTGAATCTAATAATTTTGTAAATTATTTTTGTTTTGAAGTTTAAATGAAATTAGCTTTACTGGTGCTAAATTTGAGTGGAAACTAAAAAGTGATGCATCAACACTTATCTATAACTTGTTGCGATTCATAATTGTCATGAATCTTAGCATTTTGTTGTTGCGAGTGTTGAAAAAGTTAAATTATGGCTATTTGGGGACTTTGGCGTGCTCACTTCATTGTAAATACTTCTTTCTTATTCGTGGTTCTCTCAGTAAGTGCAGTACTTTTTCAGAGTTTTCTTTGTGTTTGACTTAACATCTCGATAGTGGGATCAGTAGAGATTGACCCAGCACATCAGGCAGTCAGAAGAGAGATGTGCTTTGGCCTCTATGAAGGAACTACTCCAACATTTGCCAAGAATGATTTTTAAAAATATGTAATTAAACTGAATTTAATGTAGGACTGGGAATTGAACCTGAGTTCTCTTGAATGTAATTCTGCCTATTGCCACAGTGCCACCCTTCAAAGTGTTTGTTGTCATGGGGATAATTTGTCCAGTGTAATGCTCTTCATTTTGGGTTGAAAATTTATATAATCAGATTACATAAGTACATTATTTTCCATATTAATAATGCGTACAGCAAAATGTAGAACTGCAACAAAACAAGCCAAAATTATTAGAAAGGCACAATTATATACATAATTTAAACAGGAATCTGAAGCAATAATGCTATCTGAGATTTTATATTTTTAGAAGATATCTGCTGGTAATAGTAGAGTGAAACATTCTTAACAAATTTCTCATTTAAGAAGTCCCTGCGTAATAAATTTAATAAAATTTACATCTTGTCTACATATATAATTTAACACTTTTAATAAGTATTCCTGGTTAATAAGCAGGATTTTTTTCAATCTCTTCAGAAATGTCTTAACAGGGTTTTACTATGTTTTTTATTAAACTGTGGTAATTAAAAAAAATTTATGTGCTGTAATTAACAGTTGTGCCAAATGTAATTTTAAAAATTAAGAGAAATTTGTTGCATGTGCCTTTAATATTGCATATTAAAAATTATTGTTTCCTGTCTGTTGCAGAATACAATATTTCCATTTTCAAGACTAATTTTTCAAGTCAATAGATGGAGAAGAATGTACAGAACTTGGATGGATGGAGATTTTGACAAACTGAATGCTAGAGAGATAGAAAATAAAGTGGATGAATTTTACAGGTTCATCTCTACTTGTATTTAATTTGTATAATAGCTAGGCATGATAATTTTTTAGTTAATAAATTGTGTACCTTGTGTACCAATTAAGTTCATAGGAATAGTAGTATTTAATTGTTATAAAAGGGACACGTTAGGTATTTATTAACAGCAATAATATGTACAATGTAAGTTTGTTTATTATAACAATTTATAGCTTTGAGTCAGAAAACAAATATTGATTCCCTCCCTCTGTGTGTAGGCATGGTGGGTTGATGTTTACTTTGAGCTAGTGCTGGTCTTCAAGTGACCTCATCTACAAAGGTTAAAATAGTGCATATAGGTACTGTAGGTAAAGGTGGAAGAAATATTGTGCCTGTTCCCACGGACCATAAGGTGACACACACTACATTGCCTGGGCAGCATTAGAATGCATCATGACCACGGATGCTACTAGATGTGTGTGACAGTTTCAAATAATCTTTCTTCATTTTAAGTTATTTCAGGAATAGGCCGCTAGACTACGAATTATATTTTAAAAAGGAGACCAAAAACACTAGTACTAACAGGGCAGTACTTGTGGATAGACACATACACACACAAAACCACACAAACAAATTCTCCTTGAGGATGCGCAATTGCAACATTTTGCAGTTTGAAGAAGCTGGCCCAGCTAGTAAAACGTTGTGACTGCACATCTGGGTGGAAAATGTGTGTGTGTGTGTGTGTGTCTATCCACGTGTACCGCCCTGTGAGTGCTTGTGTTTTCTGTCTTTCTTTATTATATTTATTGTAATAATTTTACTGTATAATGACACATGTGTACTTAAATATACGTGCAGTTGTCTATGTATACAGTGACGTCCCGCTAATCCAAACTAAGTGGCACCAAAGCTTGTTCCGATTACCATATTTTTGGATTAACCGAATTCTTCCTATAATGCCGTAGCAAGCTGAAAATTTAGTTTGCTGTAACATGTAAAGGTTGGTTTATGGTGACAGCTGAATAGTGCATGTACGACGTGAGCATAAAACATTTTTGTCTTTACAAAGGAAAAGTGTGATTTATAGTGAATCTACTCACCTTGTGTTCAACCTGAATGTACTCTTGCCTCCAGTTGCTGGCATTGGGGTGTGCCCCTCTGTTACTGGACTGTTGTATGGCATGAGCGCCTATCGCAGAGTCTGGCAAACTCTTCGGGAGGAAAGGGGTCACTATGCTACAAATACAAACTAGAACTATGTAAGAGGTGGAACTAGTAATTTATTAAAGTGAACGCCCTAGCCATCACACCCATAGTACGCTGACCCTTGTCCCTTAATCTGGGAATACCTGCCTTGTCTAACCCCACACTGAGTGGAACATAGTACTTGTAATGCCTATACAATCACCATTGGCTGCCTCCTGGACTGACACAGGGTTGTCCTCTGCTCGCGCCCTCCTCATGACTGCTTCTATGAAAACCTGAGATTACTATAGCCGGGGACAGTCAACTGCACCTGTTGAACTGAGGTGACATTCTGTCCTGCTTATATAGACTGGTCGGGGAAGTGTACTCAGGGTGTTGGCTGAATCAATGCCATGCCAATCAGATGTTAATAGCCATAATTATAGCTGGATGTCCAGCTATTGCATATCTTGCATGTGCAAACGCTGCCTCAGCATGGCCACTTTACAGTGTTAGTTACAGATGAGTCACACCCACTTCTGAGGCCAGCCGTGCTAACCATGACCCCTCCACGCCAGGCTGCGAGGGGTGTGGGGACATTGGTTACTTATGTTCCTAAACATTATGCAATGAAGGACTCCTTTCCCTCATTTACCTTATGCAAAATATCCGCGATCAGAGTTGTAAAAATCTTTTTAGTACGTTGTGCATTTTTATAGTCATGATGTTTTATCATTATATCACACTTATTTTTACCTATTTAATTCGTAGTGTGCTGGTTTTAATTTGCAGTCTTGGCTCTTCTTTTGTACAAGTACTTTTGGTAGAAGGTCTCGTTTATAAGACCCCTGAAATAGCAAATCTTTCAAAGTAACAACTCTTTTTGGGGAAGCCAGGAAACAAATTTAATTGAAAAAGTTATTTCAATAACAACCCCTTCGAAATAACGTCCCTTTTCCGGGGAACCGTGAAAGGTCTTAGATTTGAGAGTTTACTTTATATGTAATTGTTTTTCTAGGGAAATCACCAAAGTGCAGAAGATGTACCGCACCCAAATCCGTGTCCAGATCGTGGCAAATGATCCCCAGCGTTTCAAAGGCCAACTAGATGATGACTATTATGAAGGCTTGCCAGCTCCAGTCAAACTGACTACCAAGACCGTGCAGCATATCAGAGATTTTAGGGTGAGTCATAATACACTACTGGATGTGGGAATTGCTATATTCTTTGGCAGAACTTGAAAAATAGTTTTCCCTTNCTAGGGAAATCACCAAAGTGCAGAAGATGTACCGCACCCAAATCCGTGTCCAGATCGTGGCAAATGATCCCCAGCGTTTCAAAGGCCAACTAGATGATGACTATTATGAAGGCTTGCCAGCTCCAGTCAAACTGACTACCAAGACCGTGCAGCATATCAGAGATTTCAGGGTGAGTCATAATACACTACTGGATGTGGGAATTGCTATATTCTTTGGCAGAACTTGAAAAATAGTTTTCCCTTTAACATGCGTAAGTTTTTCGGCATTTGCACAGCAAGACTTCATTATGGGGATGGACCTCCATTTGTGGCAGTACAAGCGGCCATTTTGACAAGGCATACTGTCATAAAGGTTCTGGATAGTATCCTGAGATATATTTCAATCATTATTCATGCATCTGCTGAATTAGAATGATCAGTGTGATTGCAGGCGATTGACAGCAGAGATGATGTCCCATTCCATTAAAAAAAATAGGTTCTTTATGAGACAGATTCAGTGACCTTGCATACCAAGGAATGCTGTGACAAAAGACAGGATGTGAAACATTAGAATGTTGTTGACATAGTTTGGTGCTGTCTTTGTGACTTCAGGAAACACAAGAGGTAATAAAGGCGGTATAACTGATGGTGTTTTAAACAATAACACCTGATATCTGGGAAGCATTCTGTTTGCAAATCAGTGCTACATTCTTGCATTGTTCATAAATCTTACTGAAATTATGTACTCTTTTGTGCGAGGGGCTAAGCTGACAGTATATTTGAGCAAGATAAACTCCCCTCACTTCCTACCCTCTTTGCCATTCATTGTTGGCGGAGCTAGTGAGCTTGTGTAGCAGCCAGTTCTGGTGTGTGTTATGCATGTGCGCATGAGTGATGCCAAGTGTAAGAGAGAACATTTGGCATGGCAGAGTTATACGGTAGTTGTAAGTACTTTGCATCTGTTGACCTTGGTTGGGTGCTCATTTGCCACCACTGTGTTGCTCTGCTGCAAGAGAATGTACTTATTAAGTGGTGCACAGAGGAATTGGATTACCGATTCTCTCCGTGACTTCTGAACTCTGCTACATTGTATGCCTAGGTAAAGAATGATAAAGCATATGGGTAGATGGGAATGAGTCTCCATGACAGGTAGGGCTCTCTTAGAGTATTATGTTATGGATTGAGATTTGTTGCCACAAACAGGATGGCTAAGGATTTTGATCTCAATAACTGTTATCTCTAAAAGCACGAATAGGGTACTTCCATAAACAGGCATATGGTTGCATGCAAGGTATGTCCAAGGGACAGGGTATACATATGAGAGGTTTAGCTGAAAGATTAGTATGCCTGACAGTGGAAAAGATCCATACGATGCAGTCTCATTCCTGCCATGTACCAACGCTGTTAGGTATTGTGTGGAAAGCATTCCTATATCATGAGTCATCCCACTCAGGAAAACTGTGCTAATCGACAGGGGACTGGATCCTCAGATGTGATAGAGACACAGTGGTGAAGAAGCCCACTCAGTAAGTCTTTGTGTAGTGTATTAATGGACAACTTATATTCCTTTACCAAACAGACACCACTCCAACAGATGTTGGCACTTGCGCTCTTCCGTAAGGGGCAGAAAGAGGAGGAAAAAGAAGACTAAAGATTCTACACCAGCAAATTACAGATCATGCTATTTGGATTACTGACAACTTAAGAACAGTACAGAAATAGATATATAATCCATAATTAAAGTAATCACATTTTCTATGAACTACTTTTATTAATTAACAATATTTACCATAATTTTCCAAAATTTTTCACAGACTTATTATTGAACTAGGTTTAAAGAAAATATATTCCCTGAATGAGACATTTACATTAAACATTTTCACAGACAGAATGTTACTGCATTTTTTATGTGTATGTTTCTTAATAAACTACAATACACTTGTAAAAAATCAGAATGTAGTAGTGTGCTAAAAATTAGTTTAAGGTTAGTAGGCATTGTGTATCACGGAGGCAAAGGGCAGATTTAAGTAAATGTAATGTGTTGCTATTTCATAGTCTTGTATTCGCAGCATCTCTGGCACAAAGGTACAAAGGCTCAGGATCACACATGTCCATGAAGGAATTGGGCAAATCGCAGTGTCCTGTTACCTCTGCTGTTAGCCAAATGGGTATTTAAAGGGAAGGAGAATTACCCATATTCACCTTTTTATTTCTGGATTTTGTATTGACTAGCCTGGAGGATCTGAATGTAGAATGTTTGCTGGGAAGCCTTATAGGAAGCTGCCTATCAGCATTGTCTAACCTGCCCTGCGATTCGATTTTAGAGATTTGGGCGTCTCTTAAGGCTGGATTTCATCCCTTTTCTAATTTGCACTGTGTTATTTCCTGCTTGCAAGAAGGTAGGAACTTATTGATAAAATATAAATATGTTCTCGACTTTTACAACTAGCAGATAACACAATTAACATTCAGCATAAAAATATTAAACAACTCGTAAATTGCAAATTTCCTATAACCGTACATTGTCAGTAATTACTAAGAATCCAGAATTATGACACGAAAATGAAAAATTTTTGCTAAAGAGGTGAAGCTGAGCCTTAACATCGAGGTCTTGAGAGCCGATGAGGGTGAAGTGAGGTGAGTATGGAGCAGTGCTGGAATGCAAGGGCGGGAGATCCCCCAGAAAACCAGTTGACCAGCGGCATCATCCAGCATGATTCCCACATGCGAAAATATGGGAGTGACCCTGTTGGAAATCGAACGCGGTTCGCCTAGGTGGGAGGCGAGTAGTCTGACCACTACACCACTGCAGTCCCTCTGTCCTGTGATTTGAGAGAGTGTAATGAAGCTGTGGGCAACTAGGGACAGTGTAAGCTACATCATGGCTGAAAGAGAATTGTTAAGGTATCTTGCGTGGCTAGCATTTGTACTGCTTTGAGCAATAAGAGAGCTAACACAATTTTCCAATTTTGTCCTTGGGGAAAGGAGGAGATTTTTTTTTTTAGCCCCATGTCTTTTGAAAACCTGTGTAAGTGTTTTGGGCTCTGGTGTGATAGTGACTGGTATGCAGCTGACGACTTCAACCAGCAGTAAACTTTGAGCGAATGAAACAGGTGAATTAGGCCAAGCCCAACAGTCTGTGAAAGTGTGAATATGAGATGGCTACAGCTAGTGGTGTGTGCTACTAATGGCACAGTCCAGCAACCAGATGTGTTCTGCTCAAGTGTGGGTGAATTCCCTTGTATTCGATTCTTTTTTTTCTAAATTATGACTGCAGGCCTGTCCCTACCATCATCTCAGTAACCACTGATGAGTTAGATATAGAACCAGATAGCAGACTGAATTCAGAGTGCAGATGTACCACACATGTCAGGCCACGTTAGATGATGCTGGACCATCTGAGCTGCAAATCTTGGCACTGGCACATCTTGTATAGGATTACAACAATCTTGTAGAGCTCTTCGGTGGTGACAACCAGGCACCTGGCTTCCTCGAAGCTAGTGCTGCCTCAGTAAGGAAGTCTGTGTGCTGCAACACCCCTTACCAATTGTCATTGTCCTATGAGAGTAGGAGCAGGCTTATGCTATGTGGTGGAAGAGTAGCAACTCGTCCAGCTAGCTGCAGAATAGATAACCATACCTAGTAGAACTCTGATCCCACCTAACTGGGTCATAACCTATGCCAGGCACGTGCGCAGTACAGCCTCTGCCACCACAAAAGATGGCAGAACTTGAGAGCTTCGGAGAGAGGTTGCCCATTGTCAACAATGAGGCAATGCACTCCCTGAAATTGCACTAGGGATATACCACTTGCCCTGAGATTTACCATAGGCAGTACTTAGTCAGTCACTTCCAGCAAAGCATGTCATGGTTGAAGAAAGGGGAAGAGGTCTTGCAAACCAAGGGGAGTAGGAGATGTCTGCATTCAAGGGTAAGTCCCTCTCATCGACAGTCACGAGCACATAATATTTTTCATTTTATTTTTCATTGTCCAAACCCTTAATTTAATAATTTTTTTACCCTTTTCTCCCTTCCCCCCTCCAATAATTTTTTCCTTCTCACTTGTCTTAAGACAGTAATTTCTGCATCACTCGTTTTGCCTTCATACAATCAGTGTCTTTGGCCTGTTGATGTAATGTGCCTGTTGCAGAATGCTTCAAGATTTACCAGTTTGAGTGAATCAAATTACATGCAGCAAATTACTTCCATCTTATTTATGATATAGCGAGAATAGGCTGTTACACTACTAATTATACCGGATGAGTCACCCGAGCCAATTTTTCCGTATCTATGCAACCCACATACAATACTACCGCTTCACAAGGGTTTTCCGTGCCCTAAATGCGTAAACTGTGACAATTCACTTTTCCGAACAAATGAAATGTGGCCTCGTCACTAAAAATCACTTTCTCCGCAAAACCATCTTCCTCAAACAGCCCTTGGAAATCCATACAGAATTGAAAACTAAGATTGTGATCCTGGTGACTCAGCACCTGCTACAGCTGTACCCGGTATGGTTTCATGTGAAGATGTTTGCGTAGAATACGCCACTTAGTTGGCTGCAACATCTGCTATTGCCGACATGTGCGACGTGTCAACTTCCTAGGGCTCGCAGGGAATGTTTTTCGCACACAGTTTACTATTTCAACAGACAGTCCTGGCTGGCCAGTTCATTTTGCATCGCACACACATCCCGTGTCCTTGAAGCTGTTGTACTACGCGTGCAATGTCTTGTCTGTAGGTGCTGCTGTTTAGTATTCCATTCAAAATCTCCTTTGTACCATCACAACCAACTCACATTTAGCAAATTTTAAGATGCAATAAGTTTTTTGTTTACTTGTTAATGCCATTTTTGCATTAATACCACAGCTGCCAGCTAGCGGCTAAATTTACATTTACTTGGAGATTGGAGAGATTCTGAATGCACTGATATACTAATTTTTGCTGTATGTCTAATAGTTTTTTCACAATAAAGTTGCAAAACACCAGAGGGATTTATGAGTCACGGTGTATATGAACAAGTAAATCTGCTTCTATTAAACATTTCAGTTCAGTCAAGAAAATACATATGTCATGCCGAGATATTTTATGTAATCTTTATGTAAACTATATTGAAATGATGTGGGCAATAGTATTTGATAATTTAAGGAAATATTTATCTTTCTATACTTTTGAGGAAGAGATGTAATTATTAAGTGTGTGTAAAATTAAAGCAGTAATAATTTGTGAAGATTTGATGCATTTTTGCTTTTTGAAATTTATATAATCATTTAAAATTTGACAATGGCAACGATTATGTTGTAACTTATTGGGCAGTTTCAATGGCTAAATGTTGCTTGTTGCGGGTACCGAGGTTGCACTTGGCAGTTATCAATTAACAGAGGTGTATGAACTCTCTCAGAGTGAAGAGGTAACACACAAGATGTGATCGTAACTCACACTGGTCATACCCACCACCTATTCTCTTTTCAACTTTTATTTAGGCAAAATTTTAAACTACTAAATTCTTTTTGCTGGTATGAGGGGTCATCAAGGGTGCCGGGTGATTATGATGATGATTGTAATAATAATAATAATACTTAAATATATCTCCTGCCTTCATAAATTTTATTGTGATGCTAGTTTCTTTTTTAATCGACTTTGATCAATATTGCGATTGTGTTCACAATTCTCATCTTTCTTGCTGTTGTGGGAAGTGTTTAATGCTGCTGTATAACATAAATGTTACTACATATTCGTTAATGAAACTGGTTTGAACTGCCCTTCCAGCTGGTTTCATAGTTTCTTTTTTTATAATAGTGCCTTTATCTATAAACTTGAGTATCATGCTATGAACCAATGCAATCTGGCATGTCTGGAATGCTACAGTATTTGAATTTGATTTCATCCCTATTTATAATTATAAACCATTAATATCTATAACAATAATAAATGTTACAGTTACAATAACTTGAAGTAATTATAATTAATTTCATATAAGAAGGCCACATTCTGACAGTCAGTGAGTGGCAAATTGATGTATTCAAAACAAACAACGTGCAATTTACAAAATCCTGTATCAGCTGATGCACAAAAATAACAAAAGTTAATATTACGTTAGCTATTCTGAGTACACTGCCGACAAACATTACACCAGCCGAAAATACGCGATAAGAAAGAGTTCCATCCGAGGTTAATTAATACACTTTATTTTACGTGGTCATAAAACAGCGGTTTTTAGTGTTAAAAACTAAACTTTGTGCTAAAGTAGAAATGTATAGGTGTTCAAAGTTTAAAGTCACATTAAAACGATCCATTTCCAAATAAAATGCAATTTCAAAAACTTTTTTCACATCTTAATCGCCCCTCTCCAACCCTGCTTTCATTACGTGCTTGATATTAATTCTAAAAGCATACAGAAATATTGCGTAATATTGTTGAATTATTTTCTCTAATAATTTGACAAAATATATTTGAAATACGTTTCTTTGCCAGCCAGTAATATAATAACAGTCTACTTTACAAAGGCGCCATCTATTGTCGAAAAATCTGTTGTGCCCGCCACCTATTATCTCTCTTGCGAAGCATACGCCATATTGTTCTCTGAAAATCCATTACCTTGTTTCCAAAGGAGTGGGACACCGCACTCTCACCGCACTAGCACGCCATACCTGTAATGTGTGTTGTACTCACGTCTTCTCGCTGCTCCCTTCTACACGTTCCTGCCCTTCCAGTTACATTACGTTTACGAACTGCCATACAAACGCACTCCAAACCCCGTTTTGAGTCCTCTTTCGCCACCTACCGCGCCACTCAAGCAGTTCGTCAATTGCTGCACGAGGCAGCACTTACTGGATGTGCTTACTCGCCGGACCAGTTATATGGCCGATCAGCTGATGGCAGAAGGATACGTAGTCAAATGTAGTCCGATGTAAACAGTGACGCTACTTTCGCCAAATTGTCAAAAAGTGGCCTTCTTATATGGTACAGAGTATAGCTGAGTGCAGTGTATCCAGAATTTCAGTAGTTAACCATTTTAAGTGCTTACAGGACCTTCTAAACATGCAATACTTGCACATAATTGCTCTAGATACTCTGTTCATGAGTTATTATCTAAAAAATTAGTAATTGGGATTAAGTATATATATATATATTAGTTTGCTTGCAATGAATATGTACCGGTATTAGTTTTATTGCGATGAAAAACTGCATAATAACAAAATGCCAAACCAATAGCTGCATGTCATTACCAATAATTGAATGGGTATGGCAACGGTTTCCAAGTGGTTATATCAGCATCCCCCTCCAAAAATATGCATTAAGTTATGCATGATTACATCAGTTATATACACAGACAGGAACAGTCTTGGCTCTTATGTGGTTTCCACACTTATATTTAGTTAATGTTTTATTTCGCAGGATAATATCCGACTTATTCACATCCTGTGCAATCCAGCCCTGATCCATCGGCACTGGGATGAAATGTCAGAAATTATGGGCGTTGACTTAACCCCGGATGCTGGCACTACACTCAGGAAGATGATTGCTTTGGGTCTTGATGATGTGATTGAACAGTAAGTTAAAATAAAACCTGTAGTACTTTTTCATTCATCACATCAAATGTGTGTAGTTTTTTTCTCCTGTATTTTAAGGTTTGTTTTTGTATCACTATAACATACATGTCCATAGTTACGAAGTGAAATGCCAACTCATTTATTCTTTCTTGCTTGCAATTGGAGTAGTTTTGTTTTTTAACTTCAGTGGTGTATTAAACAGTACCACTTAGTATGCCTCAGTTAATATTCATTTTTATTGTGTCATCAATGCAGAGATGAAATGGTCACCAGAAACCTTCCTGAAACATTATGACACAGTCGTAGTGATAGCTTGTCTAATCTTTGTTTTAAATGTGGTTCTTTTATTTGGCTAGCCAGAGGTGTTCTCAGAGATCCCTCTCTGATAAGTGCATGGCTTGTGTTCGGAGACCAGGTGTAGTTTTCAAGCTGATCCATTGTACTTTCAGTTTTGCAGCAGTAATGAGTCTCTCATCACTGTTACAGACAGGGTGTCGTCCATTCTTGTTGCATGTACTGGCTCTCTTCCTTTGTCCTGGGACTGTTGGCCTGCTTATTGGCCTGGTAGAGAGCCTGTAGAGGCTGTGCAGGAGGCACTGAAGTCGACTTTTGGGGGCTCTCACTATTATGGCTCTTCATCATATACCTCCACCAGAGAGTAGGTTCCCACAAAGGGATACTAGGAGAAGAATAGAGATAGTCTGGGTAGCTGATGATGGACAACAGGAACACTTGGTTAGGGGACTTATTCTAAGTTATTAGTCAATTTTTTTTTTGTATTCGTTAAGTTTCGAAAGCTTTCGAAATTAATATAATCAATATATTTGTTCTCGTATTTTGTTATAATTAACTGTAATCAATTAATAAAATATCCTCACAATTTTTAGCCTATACTGCTGCTTATATATAGTTCACAAATTAAAACAGTAAGGTTAATTAGTGCCATTAAAATTATTTTGTTTTGAAATATACATTATTGTTTCTGCATTAAGGTATGTTACTTCACGATTCTCATCTTCTGCAGTTATAAATAACAACCTGTACCCCACACTTGCCATGTTTTTATAATAAAACTCAGTTAATAAAAGCCTGAAGAGCTTTGTTATCGTTTTGAATGTAGTATTGAGCATAGTGATGTCAAACAAACGCTTGGAGGCGCTTAGAATACTTTCTTTCGTTAGGAAACGAAAATTTGAATAATAGCTAATATTTTTGTCGAAAGTAATTTAAACTTGTGAGATACAGAAGGGCATAGGGATAAAGTCAGCTGGACCTGCCTGACTTATTCTTGGTGGCTTTTGGGTGCTGATCATTGTAAAGCCCACTAATGCTGCACAACAAGGGGCAAATGTGTCGTGCAATGCTGAGGGTCTTCATCTTCACAACAAGGCTGGCAAACCTACTATACTGGGGCTACTCTAGTCGAATGGGTGGGTGAGTGAAGAGATTTGGGTGGCTCTTAACAGCGAGGCCTTGAGAGCTGTTTAGGGTGATTGAGGTGAGTATCGAGCAACGTCGGAATGAAAGGGCGGGAGAAACAGGAGATATCTGAGAAAACCCG
The DNA here is from genome assembly GCA_002778355.1 of Clitarchus hookeri. Taxonomy (NCBI): domain Eukaryota; kingdom Metazoa; phylum Arthropoda; class Insecta; order Phasmatodea; family Phasmatidae; genus Clitarchus; species Clitarchus hookeri. Next base: position 1,704,347 of record NQII01000581.1, on the reverse strand, counting down.
CTAACCAGCAGCATCGTCTGGCACAATTCCCACATGCAAAAATCCGGGAGTGACCCAGTCAGGGATTGAACCCGGTTCGCCCTGGTGGGAGGCGAGAAGGCTAACCGCTCAGCCACCACGGCCCCAACTCTCTTTCCAATTAAAGTTTTGTTCAACTGTGTGAGGAATCTTATGGCATTTGCTGTTAACACAGTTAGTCAAATTTTTACTGGTCTCATTTGATAGGTTTCGTGATTAAAGTTTACTTGCATTCTGAAAGTCTACAGAGTTAGCTCAATCATCAAGTCGAACAACTCAGGCTAACCCTGCTCGACACCATGGTAAATGGTCTTTTATCATACGACACAAGCAAAATGGAACAAAAATATGTAAACAATGCAACGAAAACATGTAAGTATGGCAATCATAAAAGCACCATTAATAGGACCATGGAAGCGAGTTTGTAGTTGAACAGATGGAAGACATTTTTTGTGTAGCTGTGGCATAAGATGACTTAATACTAACCTAACACTGAATATAAAATTACTCTATTTGTGTAGTACTGCATAATAAAGTATATTTTTTTTTTAGTTGTGAGTTCTCTTTGGACATATAATAATATAACAAAAACTTGTCTTCGTTGTCATCATCATCATCCAGCACAACATTTAATAAATGCACTAAATATTTAAGCTTAATTTTAATTTCTGCTATTTCAAAACTCTAAATTGCTTTTAAGCATTCAATATTCAATAGCAGCAGTAGTGTGATATAATGATGGCTGAGATAATTGAAAATAATGGTTTTCCATCCATGTGGTGATGTATGTGTGTGGCAAAGATCCTCCAGTGAAACTTTGTGTGTGTNATATATATATATATATCTCTCTCTCTCTGTGTTGCATGCATATTTGAGCTGTCCTTTTATAATTTCTTGTACATTGTAGATGCCAAAAGCGGGGCACTGTGTAACTTAGAGTGAGGGACTGTAGCTGAATTGCTCTCACTGGTACGTTACCAAGAATTAAGTGCATAGATATTGAGGTAAATGGAGCTATGAGACAGTCTAGACAATGCAACCTTATTCTAAGATGTCCAAAAATCCATGCTATTGAAACGCATCACCAAGTCTCTTAATTTTCTGACCTTGCAGGAATCCCTGGATATAAATGTACATAGTAATTTTGCAGGATTAAAACTTTTGTTCAGTAATGGCTTTTACTTTCTTGTGTTTGACTAATCTTGCACACACTACTCTTAAATTATGATGGAAGAAATGCATTTCGTTCTTTTTCTCCCATGTTATAGATGTGGTATATGGTCCATTATAATTAATGATCATGATACACACTGATGCGTGATGCATTATGACATAATTATTAAATACGAGTCCGCCTCATCTTCACGTGATGTCACCGTCACACTGAACGAGATTTGAACCAAGGGCAACTTGCTTCCAGAGCCCACCAGCACGTCCCTAGGCAAGGGGCATCCAAGGAAATGGCAGTCAAGGCTGTCGATGCCAGTATGTCAGATGTCACGTGTCAGCTAATCACCCCCGCGTGCAAGAGAAGCTAGCCACGCAGCCCCCAGCACTGCCCCTAAGCTCGCAGGAGTGATGCAACCCACACACAAGGAAAACTGCACTTCCAGTCTTTGCCAAGAAAATGTGGCCACCGCTGCTAAGGGAGGTGCTCTAGCCTGAAGATACCCAACCGGCCAAAGGGATCCCAAAGACCCGCAGCCGTCAGTCTACATATGTGAGCGCACAGGTCCAAACCCCAGTTGATACTCCGCAGCTCGCTCCACGACCTCGTGTGCTGGAGCTCTCTGCCTACCATATTCCTCACGAAAGACTACCGCTACATTCCAGAAATCTTTTAGACCTTCGCCCAGCGACCCCTGAAGAAGTCTTTGTCTCCCCCTTTACACTCACTACCACTTTGATAGTGAACCCCAAGTTCCTTCTGGACAACAGCATAGATTGGTTAGGTTCAGTTGTTATAATAGTTTTTTGGCTTTTTTCTGCTCTGGTTTAGTTTAGCCCCAGGTCCCCTTCACCTGGTTTACCATAGCTTTCTTCTGTAACAGCTCATTGATAGCTAGGAGTTAGTACGGGCCACCATGTCTATTCATCTGGGGAATAAACACATTATCTTACCTAACCCTGATTACTTATTCTAAGGTGATTGTGACTTCCATTCCCGTAGGCATCAAACTAACTAAAGAAAAGCAGGAGACTGCATCTTTAAAAATTCTTTGCCAAAACTAGAGTAAAACTGCGGGCTCCCTTAACCGGGAGCATGTACATCGCAATACGTACCCATTAGACGGCCACCGATACTGTGGACCAGGTACGCAAAGGTACCCGGTGTGCACGTACGACAGAGCCCCAACCACTAGTAACACACTCCATGAAGCGGCTAGACATCCAAATCAGCCAACCCCCTCCATCCATAGTGTTATCTTCACCGGTTAGAGTCAAAGGTTTAATTCTGGCTTGTCTAGCCCTGACTGGCTGCACTCATAGCTAGGGAACTCGTTGCCTGCTCTTCCTTGGTGTGGTAGACCGTAGTACCTCCTTGTATGCCCTTCACCCATAGAAGTGGTGCAAGGTGGAGTGCTAAGAGGGCAGTTACTGCCTCTGAACCTAGCCAATTGTTCTGTAACCCAGTGCCATCTGCCTTCAGCAGCCTCTCCCCATGGTACCAATCTCACGCCGTCTGACAACTGGAAAGGCCTCACCTCCCAGCTCCCTCTTCCAGCCACCCTATAAGATCGCTGGCGAGTTGCACCAGCTCGTGGTGCGCATAAGACTGGGGCCTCTAGTATTTATGAGCATTGCCAGCCCATACTTCGGGACCACTAGAACCAGCAGTCCATTGCAGGAGCCCACCAGCAGCCGCACCGCCACCGTTCCAGGACAAGGCACTAGTTGCAGCCAGCAGCAGCAGAGGTCGAGCCATGATCTACTCTGGGCCATGCCCACTGCAGGTAAATGACTGTCTGTGTCTACACCAACAGTGCGAAGAGCCGCTTACCCCACACTTTACTTTGTACCATGCCGTAGAGCCACGCGCCCCAACCTATACCGCAGTCGGGGACCAATCAGCTGCCAATAAACCAAACTTCACCACAGTAAGTTAGCCTGTGCCTCCATCTGGCACTATAGAGCCCTTGTCTGACAGTAACGTCACCGTCAGTTCAACCAACATCTCGCGTCACCAGAAATATAAAAAAAATTTGGTTTTCAACCTATAATTGGTTGGTACACTTATTATTTGTTATTTTAAGATGCTAAAATTGTTTTTTCACTGCAGTTCCCCTTATGTGCCCAGATATTAATGCTAAGGTTGTCAAATGTTAAACGACCTTGAAACAATACTTGTAGCTTACTGTACTGTGGCTTACAAAGCAGCACATAGTTCCATAAAAATATACTTGTTTATAGTTTTGAAACATTTCTTTTAATCTAGTCAAAACATGTGGTGATAAAGCATGTAGTTACTTCCTGATTACTTTGGTTTCAGATTTGATGTGATCAGCATTAGTGCAGATAAGGAGAAACAGTTACAAGAGAATCTGTCAAAAATGTTGTCAGAATGGGCAGACATTAAATTTACCATCAGTTCTTTCAAGTGAGTTTTAAGTTACTTCCAACTGCACTAATTGTGAAAATGCATATTGATTTCTGAATCTGTCATGATAATGTGTAGGAAAATATATGTATATTTGTCTCTTGCATATTTAGTAAGTCAGCGAGTCTTCGACTGCTTATAATGGATGCATTTAATACACTGCTTCACCTAAAGTTTAAAATTAGAATTTATTTACTTTATTGGTAATATCTCTGTGTGATTCATTATTCCACAGAACTCCTATACATTTCAAGAAAATAAAATTACTTCTTAGGATTTTCTGTCTTTCGCTGAGGAATTGTGCGCTGTTAGAATACATACCTAAAATGCACCATTGATTTGTAGTCACTTCACCTTAGTAGTGCAGGACTGAAAAGTGAAAACATGGTAATAAAAATGGTTTTTGGGCAGGAACACTGCTGGAAAACTACGTGGGTTTTCCCTTCTTGAGTTGAGGGTGCTCTGGCAGCCCATAACTGTTAAGAGTCAATACCCTAATGCTCTGTTATAAGAACTGAATGTTTTCGAGCCCGATCAAAGAAGCAACGTCTGCCTAGTAATTCATTCGTGATGACCTGACATGAATCTGTTTATTGCTGCATGGTTAACTGTGTGAAATATAAACCAATAAATTATAGAAATGTCTTTTAATCTGTGGAATGATGATGACCAAAAAAAATCACTTGCTAGCGAATGGAGGCATGGAGATGTAAAATTAATACAAATTTGAACTGTTGAAGTTTTAAGACAATTGGTAGTGCAATAGTTGTTATCTGGGTATATATTTGAAATGGTGTGAGATACAGAACATTTTTTTAGAAACCTTTATTGTCCATTATTTAGTTGCTGATAATTTTCATAACATTGTTTTTTTCTATGATTCACTGATTTTTTTTTAGATATTACATGAACTGTAGGAGTTTCTGAGAGATTGAAGAACATGATTTTGGCTGCTAACATTGCTCGTTATGGGGAATTGTGATTTAATTAACATGTTTCGCATAATGGACACTTCTGGCAGCAACCTCTTCCCCAACACAATATGTACTGAATTTGTTTCTACAGAGTTGTTTCAATATACAAAACCGCTAACCCTGCAAATTTTGGTTTCAGAGAAACAAAAATACCCATCATTACGGCTTTGGAAGATGTGCAAGCTGTTTTAGATGACCATCTCATTAAAACTCTGACCATGCGAGGATCTGCCTTTGTAAAACCTATTGAAGGTCAGGCTAGCATTGGTTTTGCTGATGATGTGGTGACTTTTATTATGTGGTAGTTATTGCCTTCATGCAAGATTCTAATGAGTAAAGGTTTTTTTCAGTATTAATGAACAAATTGTTTGTTTAGCTTTCATTTGTAAGAAAGTGTGTTGTTATGTTTCTCAGGTAATCATTTATATGAAAACTGTTTGAATTTTCGTACTGTTATTTACATATGTAGCTGATGAGCTTGTGCAACTTTGCTCATAACTAAGCAAAATTATAGTTTCTTTGTACGAATGAGGACTTGTATGAATTTATTTTGACTATAAACAGTCAGATTTTACAGCGACTGCTAATTTTTCTCTGAAAAGACCCATGGCCTCCTGTTACCCACCACTATCATATGTTGCGACACCTTGCTCTGTAACATAACGCAGCAGCATGAGGCCAAGTTGGTAGGCATTGAAGAGCTGCAAGAGATACCAACATCACACAGGGGATAACAGTGGAGCAACAAGTCATCACCCTCCTCCTAGCCACAACCATGTTTGCATGTGCCAGGTGCAAGGGATGCATGCTGGCCAGCAGCGAGAGAAGCAGCAGCGATTGTCCATTCCTTTCCACCCCTGACAATATCTCTCCTCTCTTCAATCTTGCTCATGGATTTACAATGACTAGTACCAGCAAGTTACAGCCCTGCCTCATGGTGGATCATAAGTCAGCTGTCTGTCTTCTATGCAGAATATGTTGTAGTCAGCTACTAGCCAACTAGTAACAAATTGCACTTCTTTCCAGCCATGCAGAGCTCACATCAGTACAAGAATCTGCATCCTGACCCTATTAGGAAGCGTGGCTTCTTAGGTTACTTACTGCTCATCAGATATAGGTACTTGGTATGGGTACATTCAGTTGTTTGTCCTGGAAATAAAATTTCAACTGTAACCTGGAGCTGTTTCATTTATTTCTTCCCCAATTTCTTCCCCGACATGTATTGTTTTCCTAAGTACCATGATAATCTTCTTGATGTTCTTGACAGTCTAGAGAAGGGATAAAGGAAGGAGAAACTTAGTTAACTGTAGGATTGCATCCATGACTCACCCCCTGACTGGCCTCCACCCATGTCTACTGTTCACAGTTGTTGGAGCAACATGAATCTGCAGGCTACTGTTGTAAAACTCTGTGGGCACGGCCACTCCTACAGAGAAGCCAGTGGTTGTACCATGATGCACTTATAGGGTGCTGCTCTTAGCATCAGGCAAGATTTGCTGTGAATGTCAACCTGAGCTGTTCTTCAATAAGCCACCACCAAATATTGAGCCTATGGTGGTTGGACTAGGTCAGTACAAGTTATGTATTGTGTGCGCCAGTAACTTGCACTCAAGAGATGACTGGGGACCAACATTAAGATGGAAAGGGAGATTAAAGCCACGGCCACAGAAGAAGTCTGCACCAAGTGGTAATTTATGTAAGGGCATACCTCTGTTGCAACAAGAAGATTATCATGGTACTTAGGAGAATGTACATAACAAGAAAGAAATTGGTGAAGAAATAAATGAGTGATCTCCAGGTTATAATTGAAATTTTATTTCTAGGACTAACATCTTAATGTACCAAGTACCTATATCTGATGAGCAGTAAGGGCATACTCAAAGTACAAGCCAAAGTCACTTGACGAAGCCAGATCTTATCACCCTACTCACCACCAGTTGTCACTTTCCCCATGTGTCAGATAGCCAATAGAGAGGAGCAGCTAATGTGAAATGGCATAAACAGATTCAAGCTTAAGTCTACTCTCTAGGACAGCAGTAGTATAAATATGTATGTCCGGGGAGTGGGGAGTCGGGCGCTCGGACAACTGTCATCTTGGATTACATCATGGTGGCCTATGTGGAATTTCCCATTTTTCCTTCAAAATTCCCCTTTTTTTCCTAAAAATTTCCTAAGTTTCCCTTTAAATCTGCACAATTTCCCACAAAATTTTTTTACACAATTTTTATAAGTAATTCAGTCCAAAAATAGCATGACCTGACAATATGGCTCTGCGACTCCATTTTGGGGAAGAGTTATATCGAGGAGTTGAGGAGTTTTCCTGACATCAGCCCAGAATTAGTTGCATTGAGGAGCATTTACAAACAAATTCTACAAAAATATCAGTCATATTGGATCCCCATCAGCCATTTTGGATTTCTGGGACTTAATGATTCGGAGCAATCTTGGATTGTCACCACAGCCATGTTGAATGATTTTTATCTTTGTTCGCTATCTTGGATGACATCATCACTGCCTTCTTGAAATACTCATCTTCATTTCAGCTCATGCACTATCATTCCATATTGTTTCTAGACCTTTTTAGATATCATTGCCTGCTAGGGGGGGCTGGTGTAGTCCATCTTTGATTCTGGAGTTTGTCATCTGCCACCAGGATAAAAATCTTACAAGCATAAGGTTATGGAGCAACATTTATAAAGACTCATATTTTCAACGAGAATTAGGTTGATGCTACAGCCATCAATTATGCAAAGCATATATTTTTTTTAAATATGGTTATGAATTTAATTTTTAGTTAATTTTAACATAACTTTTAAAACCTACAGACATAAGTGTATTGAGTGACGTGTCTACAAACTCATATTTTAAGGAGAATTTGATTATAGCATCACAACTACCAAATACACAAAGCATAATTTTATAAAATAGAAGTTATATATTTGTTTTAAGTAAAATTTTATTGAACATTCACAAACATGTGTATTGAGTGACATCTGCGGATTCGTATTTTTAATGCAGATAAGAATGCATCATCAGAAAATGTGGTTATGTGATTATGACAGTGCCATATTGGATTTTATAAGAAAAAATGTGTTAGTAAATATGCCAAGAGTTATTTATTTTCAGACTCATGTTTTCAAGTCAAATGAAATGCTAATGTAACATTATAAACTATTATTTTATTTGCACATGTTTGATGCCGTATTGAATGTAGTAAGTACTCGTAATCTTAAGTTTTTAAAGTAATTATGTAATCAGTCCAAGCTGCAAATACAAGACAGTGGTTGTCTTACCACAGGTCATGTTTCAAGTACAGTAAGTCTATATCTGACCCACAGGAACTTATAAGCATAGTTGGCCAATATTTCCAAACTGTTTCAGTTATAACTGCGATATTCATATTGTAGGTAACATTCCTGACTGATTGACGTTATATGGTAATTATGCCTTAAGCCTTCTTATAAGCGTAGATGGCTGCCATTTTCCATCCACTTAAGTTAAAGACACCAAATTCATATCATAAGCATCGCTCCTGCCTTAGGTCAGGGTGGTCGAGCCATTAGACTTGGTTAAGCTCTTTTTGCACAAGGCAAAGTGATATCCTGGAAGTAGAACTTTAGCAGGGCTTCAAAAATTTGGAAGTAAACGTGAATGGATTATATAAACACATCACCAAACCACACTTATCATTGAGTGTAGTACTCATTAATAAAATACTTGGAGATTAATCAATGACTTTTGCATTTTTCTATATTTCATACCTCTTTCTGTTTGTGTTATTAATATAGTTACTGGTTTTCTCAGCTCCGGTCCGAGAGTGGTACGAAAAGCTTGTAAGAATGAACCGGACCATAGAAGAGTGGGGTACGGTTCAGTCTCAGTGGCTGTACCTGTTGCCAATATTCTCCTCAAAGGACATCATCGCTCAGATGCCATCTGAGGCTGCCCTGTTTCAGGTAGGGTATCTTGTTTAAGTGTTGCTTCAAATACATGTATTTGTACTGAGGGAGATATGTTTTACTTTCTTTGAGTAACAAAACTTTGTAGTTTAGGCTAATGTTATTGCACGTATTGCCATAAAATCTATGCTCTAAGAAGGAAGTATTAAATTAAAACAGAACTTATTCACTGTGATTGTACAGACAAATTGTAGTGGTGATTACAAAATTATTATATCATAATAATGTTCCATTTAACTACAGCACAGAAGATTGTCGCCCTTAGGCTCATTGGGCTGACTCATTCCTGGATACACACATAAATGGGGAATGTTACTAAAAAAAAATGCTTTAGGACAGTTGTAAATATTTTCCAAATCACAAAAATTTGGGCAAGCAGAAAGAGCTGTCATTCCTTTTGGCCCCAAAAATGTTCAGTGGGCAATTCAGGTGGCTAGACAGTGGTCTTTCGAATCCATTGAAAACATGAAACGTTATGGGACCTAAAAGGTTTTATATATGACATTCCAAAATATTTCATGGCCCAGTCAACTCATTTTGGAGGAGAATGTTGGGGGAGTCCAGTAAATAATAATTTCCCTACTATTATTTTTAGCCCATCCTCATTGCCAAAATAAAATGTGTTTTCAATGGGCTAATGATCTTGATCAGCGTTGATGCGTGATGCGTACTGACATAATTATTATTTATGACTCCGCCCCATCTTCACCTGATGCCACGTCACCCTGAGCAGGGTTTGAACCCAGGACAACTTGCTTCCAGAGCCAACCAGCATGCCCCTAGGCAAGGGGCATCCAAGGACATTGCAGCTGAGGCTGTCTTTGCCACTATGTCAAATGTCACGTGTCCGGTAATCACCCCTGCGTGCGACAGAATCCAGCCACGAAGCCCAGCACTGCCCCTAAGCTCGCGGGAGCGATGCAACCCACGCACAAGGAAAACTGCACTTCCAAGTCTCCCCCGAGAGAATGCTGCTTGTGCCGCTAAGGGAGGAGCTCTAGCCCGAAAATGCCCAACAAGCTGAAGGGAGGCAAATGACCTGCAGCCGCCCATCTATATACGCGAGAGTGCAGCTCCAAAACGCCAGTTGATACTCAGTAGTTCACTTCACCACCTTGAGTGCTGAAGCTCTGGCTACCGCTTTCCTAACGAGAGACCAGTAACCTTCCAGACCTTCGCCCGGCGACCCCAGAAGAAGTCTTTGATAGTGAACCCAGAGTCCCATCTGGTCAACAGCACAGATTAGATGGGATCAGTTGTTATCATAGCTACATAGCCTTTTTCTGCTCTTGTTTTGTTGTACCCCGGGTCCTCTTCACCTGGTTTACCATAGCTTACTTCCGCTGGTTACAGTTCATTGATAGCTAGGAAATAGTACCGGGCCACCGTGTCTATTCCTCTGGGGAATAGAAACAAGTACTTATTCTAGGGTGGTGTGACTTCCATTCCCGTAGACGTCAAACCTAACTAAGGAGAAGCAGGAGACTACACCTTGAAACCTCGTTGCCGAAACTAGTGTAGGACTGCGGGCAACCCTAGACCGGGCGTACGTACATTGTAAAACATAACCCATTAAATGGCCACCCATACTGTGAACCAAATACGCAAAGGTACCTGGGGCGCACGTACGGCAGAGTTCCGACTTCTGGAACTCACACCACGACGTGGCTAGACATCCAGATCAGCTAACCCACTCCATCCACCGTGTTTATACTTTGCCGGTTGGAGTGTCAGGACTGATTCTGGTTGGCCTAGCCCCCTACTGGTGATACTCTTAGCCAGGGAACTCGTCACCTGCTCCTCCTTTGTGTGGTATGCCGTTGTACCTCCCCTCATGCCCTTCACCCATAGAAGTGGTGCAAGGTGGGGAGAGCTAAGAGGGCAGCTACGACCTCTGAACCTAGTCAGTTGTTCTACAACCTAGTGCCATCTGCCCTCAGCAGCCTCTCCCCACGCGACCGAGCTCAGGCCACCCGACAACTGGAGAGGCCTCACCTTCCAGTTCCCTCTAGCTCTCTTTTCCAGCCACCCCAGAAGATCGCCGGAGAGCCGCACCTTCTCGTAGTGCGCATACGACTGGGACTTCCCGTGCCACTGGGCATCGCCAGTTCTTACTTTAGGCCTGCTAAGACCAGCAGCTTACCACGGAAGCCAGCCAGCATCACTGCCGCCGCCCCAGGACAAGGCACCAGTTCCAGCCAGCAGCAGCCGATCCAGGATCTACCCTGGGTGAAGCCCACTGCAGGTTAAAGAGTGCCTTTGTCCACACCACCAGTGGGTAGAGCCGTGATCACCCCACCTGACTTTGTGCCGTGCCGGAGGGCTACTCGCCCCAACCCATACCGCAGCAGGGTGACCAATAGGTGGCAGATAATTCAAACTTCCCCTCAGTAAGTTAGCCAGTGTCACTTTCCGGCACTATAGAACCGTTGTCCGACAGATATGTCGCCGCTATTTTAACTGACGTCACGCGTCAGCATTCCTTGCCAGGCTGTACTGTATTGTGGAAGAAAGGAATCAAGCTAATGCCCACAAGTTCAACTGCCTTTGCTGTTCCTGTGCTCATTGGCACTGTTTCTGATAATAAAGTTCACTATATGCCGGCTCAGGGTTTGGATTGCTAGTTGTGGTGACGTTGGAATTGAACCCATCTAACAGTTCATGAAGATATATGTATTCTGTAGTGTTACTGTTGGTCCTTGTTCGACTCTACAGTGCTGATGGCAATCCCATTAAAACGACGGCGATTGGGGCATAAGTGTCTATGCAGCAGCTCCATGGTTGCGCCAAACACGACCCCATTTACCAGCTCCTTTATCATTGGGAGGCACTTTAGCTCCTGTATTACCCCATCATCCTTACGTATACTCACCTGACTCCAGCAGATGCCCACTCTGTAATGGAAAGTTTCCTCCCAAGATTAAATTTACTGATACATCCAGTCCTCACTGTGAGACTGTGAGACATTAATACCTTCGTGTGCTGCAGCAGAAACTCACAATCCATAATTTGCAATTTCCACCAATCCTACTTATATCCCCATAACTTCAGAAAAATCGTACTCCACAATAGTAGTGATCCCTCCAAGATTAAGCAATCGCAAAGGTAGCTCTCAGCATGAGTTGCATCATTCGGTAATCAGTGTCTGGCTACACCCATTTGTCAGAGCAGAGACCTCACAGATCCACAAATGAACTGCCCCATAACACTGTATCACCATCCAGTAGTTGTGGGGATAAATGAGTGTAATGGTGAATTCTGTCAGATCTTATAGTATACCTTCGGTGGCACCTGTTCACCACAATAAGGAATATGTCTTTGAGAATTTTCTATTTTAAAATAAATTTATGCAATTGTTGCTATTAGTTACAATGATTTATTCTGAGTACAGCCCATACTATCTCTTTGTGGCCACGTGCATTGTATCTTTTGCTTTTTAATTAAAGGAATTTGCAGTGTCTAATTGAGGAGACTTTCTCTATTATTCAGTGATTTTATTTCTTGGTCTACCTAGCACACAAGTGCATGAGGGTAAATGCCCAATTCAGAAGTGAGGCACAAAATGAAAAACATCCTCGCCTGCCTATAGAGTGGTGGTGGGTTTTTTTATAATGATAAACATAACACAAGCACAAGACTTTCCTACATAACAATAAGTGTAACACAAAAACACCACTTCCTTTTATGGGGCCTACTTCTGATTACACAGGACTACCCAAATTTCAAATGGAAAGAGGTTCAACAAAAAAAAAAAAAAAAAAAAAAAGTAGTATCTTTTACTACTCTATGAGCCCTAACATTTTCACAAAAATATTATGTTTTTCATTCAAAAGGGGTTTAATCAGCATGTCTGACGATCATTTCATCAGAAGGTAAATAATCAACTGTAATGATTTTATCACGGATCTTTTCTCCGATGAAATGATGTCTAATATCAATGTGTTTTGATTGTTCGCTGGTTACATCATTTCTTGCTAAATGTATCGTTCCCATGTCACAATAGATAACAGATGGCTTGAGATCAGAATTGGGCTGTAACTCACTAAATAAAGTTCTTGGGCAGTGAAACTCAAAGCCATATGTTCAGCCTCAATAGTGTTCAAAGTTACTGTCCTTTGTGTTTTACTAAACCACGATATCAAGCCACCCATAAACTTAATACCACAAACTGTGACTGAATATCTCTCATTTATTTCATTGCCCCAGTCAGCATTACAATAACTGAGCGATTCGGGGTTACCATCCTTGTCAAATTCTAGTTTAAAATCAATGGTTCCCTTCAAATACCTGAAGATTCTTTTAACCGCAACCCAGTGAATCTTTTTGAGACAATTGTTATACTGACTGAGACAGTTAACTGCAAAAGAAATGTCAGGCCTGGAAATCTGAGAAATATACAACAAACTGCCTATCGCTTGTTTGTATGACACCGATTCACTACACTGAACTACAACAATTTCACCTTGCAAATTTAACCTAACTTCCATAAGTGTTGATACAGGTTTACTTTCAGACATCCCAAACTTGAATAACATTTTCTCAATGAAATGTTTTTGATCAACAAAAGTATTCCTTTCTAGTCGTCTCTTGTGATCATCACGCCTAGGCAAGATCTCACTTCACCCAAATCCTTCATGTGGAACTGTGACTCCATTTTCCTTTGGACAATTCTTTTAGTAAGTGGTTCATTACTCAAAATAAGAAAGTCATCAACATAGATTGCCATAGTGATTATACCTCGCTGTGTATGTTTGAAGAAAATTCATGGATCTGCGTTGGACTGCTGAAGACCCATTCCTGCGAGTGTTTGGTGAATACAATGGTTCCAGCATCTTCCACCTTGCTTCAGGCCATACATAGCTTCCTTCAGACACCACACTTTGCCTAGTGGTTTATCAACTAACTCGTCAGGGGGCTGCACATAAATTTCTTCATCCAAACTTCCATGAAGGTAGGCTGTTTTCACATCTATATTAGTAATTTTTAAATTCTCCTTGTCAGCCAGTGAAAATAGAAATCTTAGTGATGAATACTTTACAACAGGAGAAAATGTCTCTTCATAGTCTATCCCTGGCCTCTGTTCACATCCTTTAACAGCCAGTGAAGATTTGAAACTTAGGGTACCCATTACTGAATTTTTTATCTTATACTCCCACTTGGTCTTAAGTATGTCTTGACCATTTGGCAGCTCAGCCCATTCATATTCTTGATTGTTGATGAAAGACAGCATTTCTTCATTCATAGCATCTTTCCACTTGGAGGAATGTGGGCTACTGAGTGCTTCCCCTGGGGTAAGTGGGTCATTGTTTTCTCCAACAAAATATATTAACTCTGGATCTTCCTTAGACTTTGGTTTGAGAGTAGACTTTCTTTTTTGCATAAATTCTGATAAGACCGCCTCTCCACTTGTACCTTTGTAAAATTTATTTTGGTCACTTTCAGGTAATCCATGTAAATCATCACCTTCAGCGCTGTCTTGATAAACACACACTTTTTCACGGGTATTTTCACTGTTAGAAGAGAAGTCCTCCTGTAAATTACCTGGACGGACACTTCTTTCTCCTTGAATTTCAACTGCATCTTCTCTTAGTAAAGGAGATACTGGTGGACGTTCATGCACTATTTCTTGGGGACCCTGACTGTCAGGTATAAACTTGTTTTCCAGGAAAGCTACATCTCTGCTAGCTGTAATTTTCTTTGTATCAGGTTTGATCAGATGATACCTTTTGATGTCTTCGCAGTAGCCTATGAACAATAGCTTCTCTGATCGAGCGTCTCATTTCCTTCATCTCTCCTTCGGGATATATGCCATCGCCTCACATTCAAAGAGCCTTTAGTGTTTCAAGTAGGGTTTTTGTCTGAAATGCCAAACTTCGTGTGGGGTTTTCCCTTCAATTGCTTTTGTTTGAGCTTCTGTTGTTCAGGAGTACTGCTGTTGAGGCTGCCTCTGACCAGTAAGACTTGGATAAGTTCGCATCTTGAAGCATGCATCTTTCTTTTCAACCATTTGTCTGTTTGCACGCTCGTTGACTCCATTTTATGCTGTTGAAAAACCAACTGTAAGTTGGTGTTTTATACCCTTTGAACAAAATGGTTTGTTCACATACACTGTACCATCGTCAAAATGCAAAGTTTTGATTTTCTTGCCAGTTTGGTTCTCAACAAGTGTACAGAAGTCTTTGAACGTCTCGCACACTTCAGCTTTGGTCTGCAGAAAATCCACAAATGTGTAACGTGAGAAGTCATCGACAAGAACAAGGAAGTATCTACTGCCCTCAAGGTTGGTGTTTCCATTAGTCCGCATAAGTCGGAATGTACTAATTCCAAGGTTGATTTTGATCTATAGTCACTTCATTTGAATGGCAAACGAGTCTGTTTCCCTCTGAGACACACTTCACAAGGCTCACTACTCACTTGCAAAGACTCTGCACCAGTCACCATGTTCTTCAGCAAGTTCATGTCTCTTCTGTTAAGATGACCCAACCTGCAATGCCGCAAGTCTTCAGCAACAGTCATACTGTACGTTGGTTGTATGTCCAGTTTCACAGTGTCCAATTTGTAAATACCATTTGGCTGAGTTGCTGAAGCTATGAGTTTTCCATCATTATTGAAAATTCTTCCACCCTTTCCATCGAAAATAATAGTGTTACCTTTACTTGCAATTTTACTTACTGACAGAAGGTTCACTGCTAATTCAGGTGTATAATACACATCAAATGCTGTCACACTATCCACTACACCACCAAATAATAACCCAATATTCACATTTACTATCGATTGAGTTGCAAGAGTTTGATTGTTTGCAGTGACTATCCTGACATTAGTTTCAGACACTGTGCCAGAACCAATTAATTCTTCATTTTTCAGATGGACAGATGTACAAGAGTCAAGGTACCAGTCAGACACACCATCAAGATTTTTCTGAAGATGCGCATGCCAGAAAAGCATTAGTGTCCTGGCTACCAGTTTTGTTACCACTGAATTGTCCCCTTCCACCTTTATCACACATTTTGACAACACAATTTGAAGCAAATTGTCTGGGTTGATTACTGTTATAACACCTTAGACGTTTCTTGGTTATGTTTTTTTTTACCTCTGTAGTTACCGTACCTGCCACTGTACAGCGCTGTGTCCACATCTGAAGATTTGTGACCTTGTTTGTACATCTTGTAACAATTTTACCTCGATTGCATCAGCTGTAATTTTGATTCCCGATGCCTCCAATCCCATTATCATCGGCCTTTATTCATCTGGAAGCCCGGCCAAAAGTAAAGTGCCAATCCATTCTTCTGTTACTTCAAAGTTTATTTAACGTAAACACTGTGCAGTGGAAATAATTTTATCGACATATTCCTAAACATTGCAACCATCCAACCGAGTCAAAATCAGCTATCTTAGTAACCCGACTTTTCTTGTAAGTCCCGAGTCTTCAAATAATGTTTGAATTGTGTCCCACGCTGATTTTGCAGTTTCACATTTTTCAGTATGGTGGATCACCAGCCAGAAAATTTTAGATAATGCTTTTCGATCCTTGTCCGGGGCATCTTCTGTCTTTGTAACACTTGTAACAATGTCCCATTCATTGCTTTATTTTAATAAGATGTGCACGTGAAACTGCCAGGTGGCGTAGTTTTCGCGACCTTTTGAGCTTTTCAATACACGAGAGAAATTATGAGGCTACTGTGTTGTCCGTGCTCTAACCCCGTTACCTTTTTCTCAATCTTTATGCCTGCGATTGCCCTGCAGACAACAAAACTACACACAATCACACAGATAGTCCCGTTTCCACTAGTGCCTGGGCCGATAACCTTTGTTATAATACCAGATTAATAATAATTTGACCACTNTCCACTAGTGCCTGGGCCGATAACCTTTGTTATAATACCAGATTAATAATAATTTGACCACTATATAAGAATGCAAGTAAAAAATGTATATTTGCTCAAAAAGTCCAAACAAACGCTTGCCAACAAAGTAAGAAATGACTGTAAGCCGAATGGCCAGTTACAAAAACATCACAGTCATGTTGTCTAACACTATAAACAAACAATAATTTACATATTTAANAGCCGAATGGCCAGTTACAAAAACATCACAGTCATGTTGTCTAACACTATAAACAAACAATAATTTACATATTTAACACAACTGAATTCTTGAATCCCAACCCCCTACCCTCCTGTGCCAGTTACCCCATAATGTAGTTTGTTTCGTCAATTTATGTATGTTTCTGCCCTAAAACATGTAGTTTTTGTAGTAATTTCTTTTGGCATGTTTGCAGATAATTTTTACGCTTGTTTAAAATTTTTCTGAGTCTAATCTCCTGTACTTCAAAACTTCAAACACTGTTTTGTGGTACTTTGGATTGTAATATTGTGTAGTCATCACCACCAACAATTATTTGGTTTTGATGTATTTCTGAATCATCAGGAGGTTGATGGAATTTACAAGAGAATAATGAATGCAGTGCACAAAGAACCGAGTGTTCTGCTGACAGCTGGCACAGTAGGGATACTGGAACTACTGGAAGACTGTGTGGAGAAGCTTGAGACCATTAACGATGGAGTGAATGCCTACTTGGAAATGAAGAGACTGTTCTTTCCAAGGTATAATAAAACTCTCAGTAAGGCTATCCAGTGTGTTTTATTTCATTAGTTAGTAAAAAAAGTTTAAACCTTGTGTGATGTAGGCCATAAGACCCACTGTAAAAATAAACTTTAACGTGGAATTNGTTAGTAAAAAAAGTTTAAACCTTGTGTGATGTAGGCCATAAGACCCACTGTAAAAATAAACTTTAACGTGGAATTTGCAGATGTAGTTGTAGTTTGTCAGTAAATCCACTTGTAAATTGATTTGGGATTAGTTGGGAATGCTGAGGAAGAAGGGTCTATCAGGAAGATGGTTTGCAAGCAACTTGCTTCAAATAAAAAACTTGCAGTAGGNGGAATGCTGAGGAAGAAGGGTCTATCAGGAAGATGGTTTGCAAGCAACTTGCTTCAAATAAAAAACTTGCAGTAGGATCATGTGTGTTTTTGCAATGGTTGTACCAACCATTGTGATTAGTTTACATACATACGTATTGCATCATTTTGGTAGTTAACATATTTTGTTGTAGTTCAATTTGAAATACTGTATATGGTGTGCTGATACTTAAGAATTTTTACAGTTAACATCACACAGCCAGACGCAAGTTTAATATTTTGTTTAATTTCATTACGTCAAAATAATATTGATTTTTGAAGTTTCATTACGAGTTGTTTGGTTTGCTAATAGCAAGCCATTCCACGTAATAGACATCAGTGATGAAATTTTGTGTGTTGTGTACATCTATAATATTTTTTGCTCTCTTGACTATATACTGTGATACATAACTTTTTTTTATCTGACATAACAAGTCCAATGTAATTACATATGCTATTGTAGTGAGTGTTCCACATTATAACTTCCACCATCTTTCACTATTTCGGTTTTAAAAAAATGCCATTCAACAAGAATATGGTTAATATTTTCTGGGGCTTGCAGGTTTTTCTTCTTGTCAAATGATGAAATTTTGGAGATCCTGTCGGAGACAAAGGACCCATTGAGGGTGCAGCCACACCTCAGGAAGTGTTTCGAGGGCATCGCCAGGCTGGGATTTGATGGTCTGCTGGACATATACTCCATGTTCAGTTCAGAGGGCGAGGAGGTGAATCTTGTCAGTAGGATATCTACTGTGGAAGCTCGTGGGAGCGTCGAGCGATGGCTGGTGCAGGTAGCAACATATTATTTTTCGTAGTGCATTCAGTACGATTTGCCTTCTACAATGCAACATTTGAAACATGTGACTAACTATTAGATGGGTATCTGCTAAACTATACTTAAGTACAGGAGCACATTGTGTTATCCTTATTGTAATACTGGTGTTTATTGTTGCTTTAAGGGTCCAAACATAATACTGTATAGGCTGTGAGCACTTTTGAGGCTCTAGTTACTTTTTCCTTTCAGCAATTTTTTATCCTTTAACCACTTTTTAAAATTTATATTTCCATGTTAGTAATAAACAAAGTGTGTATATTCCACCTCACTTTGAAGTTAACGTCTAAGGCTAAAAAATAAAATATATTTATTGACTATTATTCCAAATGAGAGGGCTTTCAAAAGTGCNGTTAGTAAAAAAAGTTTAAACCTTGTGTGATGTAGGCCATAAGACCCACTGTAAAAATAAACTTTAACGTGGAATTGGCAGATGTAGTTGTAGTTTGTCAGTAAATCCACTTGTAAATTGATTTGGGATTAGTTAGGAATGCTGAGGAAGAAGGGTCTATCAGGAAGATGGTTTGCAAGCAACTTGCTTCAAATAAAAAACTTGCAGTAGGATCATGTGTGTTTTTGCAATGGTTGTACCAACCATTGTGATTAGTTTACATACATACGTATTGCATCATTTTGGTAGTTAACATATTTTGTTGTAGTTCAATTTGAAATACTGTATATGGTGTGCTGATACTTAAGAATTTTTACAGTTAACATCACACAGCCAGACGCAAGTTTAATATTTTGTTTAATTTCATTACGTCAAAATAATATTGATTTTTGAAGTTTCATTACGAGTTGTTTGGTTTGCTAATAGCAAGCCATTCCACGTAATAGACATCAGTGATGAAATTTTGTGTGTTGTGTACATCTATAATATTTTTTGCTCTCTTGACTATATACTGTGATACATAACTTTTTTTTATCTGACATAACAAGTCCAATGTAATTACATATGCTATTGTAGTGAGTGTTCCACATTATAACTTCCACCATCTTTCACTATTTCGGTTTTAAAAAAATGCCATTCAACAAGAATATGGTTAATATTTTCTGGGGCTTGCAGGTTTTTCTTCTTGTCAAATGATGAAATTTTGGAGATCCTGTCGGAGACAAAGGACCCATTGAGGGTGCAGCCACACCTCAGGAAGTGTTTCGAGGGCATCGCCAGGCTGGGATTTGATGGTCTGCTGGACATATACTCCATGTTCAGTTCAGAGGGCGAGGAGGTGAATCTTGTCAGTAGGATCTCTACTGTGGAAGCTCGTGGGAGCGTCGAGCGATGGCTGGTGCAGGTAGCAACATATTATTTTTCGTAGTGCATTCAGTACGATTTGCCTTCTACAATGCAACATTTGAAACATGTGACTAACTATTAGATGGGTATCTGCTAAACTATACTTAAGTACAGGAGCACATTGTGTTATCCTTATTGTAATACTGGTGTTTATTGTTGCTTTAAGGGTCCAAACATAATACTGTATAGGCTGTGAGCACTTTTGAGGCTCTAGTTACTTTTTCCTTTCAGCAATTTTTTATCCTTTAACCACTTTTTAAAATTTATATTTCCATGTTAGTAATAAACAAAGTGTGTATATTCCACCTCACTTTGAAGTTAACGTCTAAGGCTAAAAAATAAAATATATTTATTGACTATTATTCCAAATGAGAGGGCTTTCAAAAGTGCTTAACTTTACCGTGAATAGCCATTAGTAACAGTGGCAGATTTTATGCTAGGTTTCAAATATTCTAGTCTTTGCCATGAATTGACTGTGCAACTAAATTCTGATCTTCCCACATAGAAGTTTTTTCTAAATGGTGCAGATGCATTTTTTTAAAAGTATTTTACAGTATGCAATTTTTTTTGCAACCTCTTTCATACAGTATGTAAGGTCCATGGGCCTAGTAGATAATATTAGGAAAAGCAACATATATAAACAAAGTACATACACATACTCTTTAGTGATTATCAGAAAATAATTTTTAATTTAATTAAATAACTATTATCAGTTTTGAAATTTTGAAATGATTATAAATATATCTTAGTATCAATCATGGAATGTGGTTTTGCAGTATTTTCAGCTGAAACATGTGTGTCTTGCAGACACTCTTGGATGTATTGGGGCAGTCACACTGCAATTTCTAGATTTTTTTGAGTTAGAACTTTCTTACCCTTGTTAAATGGTCAAGAGAAGCCTTTTACAGTGGGGGAACATCCAAACTTCTTCCGGAAGAAAATTCTTGGAATTTTCTTTGTCATTTGCAACACTTAAATACCTGGTTTGGTAAGCATGGTAACATCGTCTTTCAGGTGAATTCCTTGGATGTCATCATAATAAGACGTTTAAACAGAATGCCTAGTAACATGTCGTATTAACCACACACATAAATATTTATTTTTAGTGTGATGGCTGAAAACTACTTGGAAGCTACATCCCTTATACCCACTCAAGGTGTTTGCAGAACATTTTTGCTGGCACTTGATGCTACAAATAGAGTAAAACCATTTTATAACATTTTGAGCAGGATTTAAAACTTCTTAAAACAATAAAATTACAAATACATAAACCAGGTGAATAATTGTTCACGCATATTAAGCAGGAAAACATCTTAATACAAAACCTTTGAAAAAAGTTTCACTGTAATTCATTTCAGCTGAAGAAGAATTATAACAGGAAGATAGAGAAGTATTTGTAAGTAAAAACTAAATGAGACAAATAACAAATATACTCACATTAATGATGAATTGAAACCAGCTGTAATACAGTTGTGTAACGAGAATGATTACAGTTTTGTAATACAGTTTTGGCTTGTATTTAAAGGAGTGTAAGCTGGATGCTATACTGCTACAATTAAAAAAAAAAAAACTGTGATAGAGGTAGTGATTTGAAAAATGCTATGTGAGCAAGTAACAATAAAAATTAATAAATATAATATTTTGGTGGTAGAATATTACAAGATATAGGTTACTAATATGATTTTAGGTGGTTAATTTGTGACAAAATTTTCATGATACGACATTTATAACAAAGAAAATATATGAACATCCCGTAATCTTTGGATTAGGGGTACAGACATTGCATTACTGTACTGTCTGTGAAGATGAAGTATTATGGCAGGACTGCTTCGTGTTCGGCAGGTGGAAGAACAGATGAAGCTGAGCGTGCGTGATCATATCAAACGCAGCCATGTGGACTATCCCACTTCACTTCGCACAGAGTGGATGATGCGCTGGCCAGGCCAGGTAGTGCTCTGTGTTTCGATGATATACTGGACCGCAGACGTCCACAGCAGGCTGTCGGGTGTGGAAGCCGTTGCCCAACTTAGACAGTACCACTCCCAGCTTGAGGTAAGTTACTGGCAACTTCATTTTTCATTTAGGTGTGTGTTATCTCTCTCATACACATGCACACACACTTATTATGTCCTTGTATTTTTATTTTCGTATTAAAATAGCCATTTATTTCATTATAGTAGTACTGTAGTTGGTATGAATAGGGGACAAGTAATGGACAACAAAACAATCCCAAGTTTTACATAAATACATTTTTGCTGTTTTGAAACAATTATTGATTGTGGATCAATAATAATAAAGATTAATGAATACATCTTTTTTTTTGTTAGATTTCAGGCAAAGTACTAATAGCATCAGTTCCAAAAAATTTTTTAAGACACTAAATTTTTTTTCTGTTTTATTCTTCTTCTCTTTAAATTATTTTCCTGAGAATTTCATGGACATTCTTACAAATAGTTATGTTTGTGTACCTCACTGGTAACCTTCTGAATAACACTCGGTTCACCTCTTTATTCATAAGCTATGAAAGTTGTGACTTTTTGTGGGCATGGAGGGGTATATGCTTTTTTAATAGTACATACAGTAGCATAAACACAGACAGTGCATAGTATGTGAAACAGGACAACAAATTGAGCATTTTATGAGGGGGATCCCATGTCTAGGAATGCGTGGTTTGGCTGCTATGGGTGTCAAAGTATTACAGCGCTACAGACTTAAGGCATGCAGTTATCTAGAAATTGAATCAGTAAGACACCCCTACCACCTTTAGCAAGAATATGGCATCATGGATTACAAATGGGATTCATATTGTAGACCACCAACTTCATTACAAAGGTTGCATCGGCGGCACCTGGTCGTTTGCTATGTATTTCAGCCCGGGTGTGGATTTGTGTGATAAGATCTTCCTTAGAAGTCATTGAAGTCTTGTATACCATATTGCCCTAAACAAAATATTAAAGGATGTAAGATCTGGTGATGTGGGAGGCCATGGAACAACCCCCCTCCCCCCTTTTTTTTTTATTTCAAGAGCTCCATCGTCTTGTCTTATAGCCACGTCACCGTTGAATCCACAGTGGCATCTCATCTAGTGGTGTAGGGAAAAGATCCTTTAGGAATACACAGCATAATAGTCTGTTTAGTCAGTTTGGCATCTTAAGAAACTCTCAAAAATTTTTTACTCAACTTTATCACTCCATAGCAGCTAAGCCATGCATTTTTGAACATAGGTATCCTCTTGTAGAAATATTATTTTCATTATCCTGTTTGACATACTGCTCAGTCAGCATTTTATGAAACATTCTGTATATGTAAGGGTTTAGAATATCTTTTTGGGAGGCAAAGTGGTGGCTGATGTGTTCTTAGCTAGCTTTACTTTGACTTTTGAAACATTAATGGTGATCTACTGTTTTTGTTGCCATGATAATGTATGGTGCAGCATCATGGTATACTGTCGCTACTCAGTCCCACATGAGAAGAACGTTGCTCAAAGAACAGCATTGCATGTCCTGACTGCCTAATTGCTATCTATTTGCTAATACAGGAGAGGGGATTCCTGTGGTTTACTTGCAGAGGTAGGACACCTGCCAATGAAGAGCGTAAAGGTACATGTGATGAGACACTACTCAAATGTCAGGAGAGATGGGATGGTTCTGGAAAGGGCAGGTATACATATAAGATATTTCCTTCTGTTGGCGAATGGCTGGAGGTGGGCCATTACCAAGGTCAGTACCTGGCAGGGCATGGGAATCTTAATTTTCTCCGGTGTGTGGGATTGAGGTCACTGCTAGTCATGTAAATGGCAAATAGCGTACACACAGCATACCAGCATAAAATGGGTTAACTGGGAACTGACCCATTATAAGTATCCTCGATTCATACCAGGTCAAGTTACCAAGACTATGTCATTCAATTTGGGCAATAGTTAGAGGAATTTGATGAGTGGTATACCACCTGGTCCAAAACCATTAATGATGAAAGTGAACACTGAATAATATGATGGTCACCTATTCTGACATGATCGTTATGCATGAAGTGGTTTTCCGTGCTTGTAGTGTGATGAAAAGATGGCAGTATTAGTCAGGTGCATGCTGACTGGACGCTCTCATTGGGATGGCATGGAAGCATGCAGAACAATGAAAATATTTCCTCTGCTTAATTCCTCTGAGCAGTTAGGTTGCATGTACTGGGTATCATAAGTTTTGCTCTCTCACGCTTGGTGGCAGAACTTATGCACAAGGTGGTACTGGTTTGGAAGACCGATGTCTGCCGATGATAGGATGAGTGGTGTGGGACATTGGTTCTGGTCAATTTGAGTCAGATTCCGGCAGGATTGGGGAAGAGAGAGCATCCCTAGAGCTAGCCTGGATTTTAAGCTTGGGCCCTTCGACGTGCTGCTGGAGAGAACTGGCCCTAGATGCCGTGCCTGTCATTGGCAGAAAGAGTGGGATGCTACAACACCAGTTCTTCTGTATGACTGCACGTTCCGGACATAAGGACATAAACAGATGATTTGGTGGAGATGATACTGGTACAGAGGTTATGCACTTACTGGCTGAGGTCACAAGGGATGCTCAATTGCAAATGGAATCCCCACCATTGACTGAAGACAGACCAAAGCTGGAATGTGCAGGGTGTCGTGGACCATGTATCTGATCTCCTTGTTGCCTAACTGGTTGACTTACCCTACGGTGACGAGCAATTCCCAACTAAGCCTTATCACTAATTGGATATACAAAAATCACATGACTATGACAGAGAGGATGGAAACAGAAAAGTGATGTGGATGATGGAGGTGGCAATAGCCATGGTAGGGCATAATTGGGGGTTGATATGTGAACCCCAGATTTGATAGAAATTTTCTGACACAACTTGGAATTATTAGATAAAACTGACTTACTTCGAAGAAGGATTATGTTTCAAATTATGAGTTATGGAATGGCTTGACCTAAGGAAATGTTTTCCCAGGGAAGCCATTAACCTAATAAAATCTGTGGGATCCATAGATTTTATGGTCCATGAATCAAAGAAGTGCTCCCAGCAAACCCCATTGGGGATTAGTTCTGCGAGGAGGTGGTGGTGATGCCAGGCCTGGCTTCTACCAGGAAACATTGTACCTTTACATTACTTGCTTCTCTTGGGCAGTTAGTTGTATGATGTGCTTGGTGTGTGTCAGGTAACACCAAAAGTAGACCTGGTTGCTACCCTCTTTAGCACATAGATAAACTGGTGGGAGATGGTATCTGGGAAGTTGAAGGTGTTTAGGTCTGAACTTGATGAATACATAAATGAAATAGTTACATTACTGAATTGGCTTGTGTAGTTGTATGCACTGCATGATTTTGTTGGTGTCCTTGGGAGAGGTGTGACAGCTGAAAAGATCGGGCAGAAACTCTGCCAAGGCATGATTTATGTTCCACTTTGTAATGACGCAGTATTAGTAATTTTTCGGGACACTTGTTTTATTTTCTTTCGTTTGGCTAAGCTTCATAATATTTTTATCGGGCATATGTTTGCTGTTTCGTTTCGAACGTCATAGTTTTCAGTTAGCGTCAACATTATTTAGAAACTTTCAGACTGCGTCGACAGTTTTAGTTTGTACGACGCAGTTTCGATAACGTGTGGAGAGCGTGCATGGCAGCCACACCAGGCCCTTATCTAGGGAGAGGGGGGTGATAGGCAGCACAAGTACACGTGTGCCTGTCGCCCTTGAGATCAGTTGGAAGTCAGTCGCCATTCAAGTTAGTTGATATCGAGCAGTCGTCTGAAGTAGTCATCCAGTGCTCGCCTAGGCTGCGTCAGGCTTAGAGCTAACCCCCACACCGGCAAACTAGCCCTTACTAGATTATTTCTCCGCCGGTGTGGGAGGTCACTGCATTTGTTATTTCTTCGGGCAAGTTTAAGAATTGAAATAATTCGTAAACGACTGTGGTTCTGTTCTGCCCGTGTCTATTTATCTGTGAACGGTTTGTACTCTGCATACTCTGAACTTCGTATGTGAACTGTGTCACTAAAAATGGTAAATAAAAGTATGGAACAAAATACTCTGAAACTTGACTTTATTTCATAATTAATTGGCGTCCATTTTACAGAGTCTCGCGATACTCCTACTCTGGAACTTGACTTTATTTCATAATTAATTGGCATCCATTTTACAGTCTCTCGTGTTACTCCGTCTTGAGCTAGTCGAGTGGAAAATTATGGCCGGGTGGCAACGTAAGCCGGCTATAACTTTGTAACTGTGCGCATGCCACGTTACAACTTGTATGTTGGTGTGGGAAATAATGAGCTCAGGAACTTTGATGATGGAACTACAAACTCTTCATGCTCTACTTTGGGCAGATCCTAAAGTCGCGTATGACAGTAGCATTAGGTGTCATCACTAAGACCTGTTTGGACTGGTTGGCATTAGCCTCATTTCATTAAAGAATGATTGAGGTTTACTGCGAAAGGTGACTATTCATGCAGAGGGCACTGAGCTGTCAGAAGTGGCCTCAACCTCTCCATTTTGGCAGCTGGGATGTAGTGAAATGGAGGATTTGTTACGCAATAAGTTAAATTTGTTACACTTAGTGTTCCAGTCAAGAGGTGCTAAAGGCATGGTATTGATGGCCCGATGACCAATAACCGATATTAATTATTGGGATAATTAGCACATTTATCATTATTGGCTATTGGTTAACTTTACCCAATGAAGCACTTTCACTTTAAAATCACAATAACGTTCTGGAGATTCTCTATTTTAAGAATACAATAATCCTCCATCAACTTTTGCTTCTTGAACTGAGGTTTCAATTATCCACTGATTTTTTTTTAGGCAGTTTCCTTAACCACAGTACAAAGACACTAATATGCACGGTTTTCCTCGGTTTTTCAGTTTCCTTGAAAATGGGCTTTTTTGGCACAATGCCATCTACGACTCCACTCGACAGGGGGGTTCTGAATAAAGAGTAGAGGGAGTGTGGGCTTGGCCTTTTCACTCCCCTTTTCAATCTGTCACTTTCGACTTCCTTTCCTCTCTTGGCTGTCAAAACAAGTGGCTTGAAGCAGATTTTTCTTTTGCTAGCACAGTTCATTTATTCACAGTAGATGCTGCACAAGTTCGTATTTACAAAACTGTATTTTATTTGGCAAATGTCTGCTTTTAAAGTGATAAATAATATTTTACTTTAAAAAGTTTGATTTTTGAGGCAGAGGTGGATAAATATGGATGTTAGATTCAATAGTTAACAATTCTAAACCTCATACTTGCACCTGCAATGAATTACATGGTACTCTGGCTCGGCGCTTATGTTATTTGGCGACAACAGGGTATCTCATATGCCTTTGAGGATATCAGTTTATTTAGAAAACTTGTATCTTTTGAAATAAATTAACACTTCAGCAATGCATTTTCTGATTTTACCACAAGAAGCCATTGAAAGTGAACTTGGCACTGGGTAAAACTTCATGCCATTCAGTCTTGGTAAATACCAGCCGTGTCACTGATGATATCAGGTTGAGTGGTTGACAGCCAAATTAAAGTACACTGCCTCCAAATCACTATCTCTGATCAGTAAAATTACTCGCCATTAATAGCCTGAAAAGTCCTGTCCTTTGATTTTTTTGTTGTTACTATTCAACTGATAAGTCTTATTACTGAGTGCTGATGTGTTAACTTACTTAGTTAGCAGGCATAACCTACCCCTCTGTTCACTATAGAGATCCTATATTCTTCTATCGTTGTTTCCTAAACATCATGTTTTTGAAAAACATAACCCCCACAGATGGCGAGGGATTACTGTACACATTTTATGAGGGTAGGGGATTTACATCAACAAAGTCCAAAAATTAAATCTGCCTTGACAAAAATGCAAGATGTTATGATAAAAATCAATTAAAAATTATATTTGTTAGTGGTAATATATAGGTTGTAGCCTCATCACTTACCCTTAGTGGGATTTACTGTT
>NQII01000581.1:1604792-1676140 GCA_002778355.1 Clitarchus hookeri | reverse complement strand
GCGGTCTGACCCAGGCACTTACTGGAAGGTTGGTAGTCCAAGAGATAACTGCTCTAATAAGGCCCAGGAAGGGAAGCTTCCTAAGCTGCACTTCGAGGCAGCTATCAATAGGAGAGAAAAGAGCAAGGCGTCTGCTCGTGGCTAACCTTAGAAGAGTCTTACTAGGACAGGGGATGAACTGGAAAGAGAAAGGACAGGGTGTAGGAATACCGAATGCTGGAGAGACAACTTGACCAAGTCCAATTTATGCCTGTTATATTGATCGCTCAATTAAAACACACATAAACCAGCCAGTACCCTTATTGAGGCCTGAAGGGCCGATCCTAAGTTGCCAACTGGTATAGTTACCTATGTCTCTGAAGACGTGGCAGCGTGGGGGTGAGGGCAACGCCATGACTGCGGTACTTGCACTCGTGATAGCTGAGAGTAAGCTACAAGGTAGCTGGAAGCACGGGGGCTTCTGTGTGCTGACAGGCAGCGAGGCAGCGTCGTGCAGAGCAGAGCACTTGACTGAACAGCGCAAGACTGATGCGACTTGAAAAAGTCAGAGAATCACGTCACTCGTGGTGCGTCAAGGTGTTGCAATATCTTTCCAGTGATTAGTATGCTGCAATATGAAAAATTAAAAAACTTGGTAAAAATGGTTAAAAACTGGAAGGCTCAGTCATAGGCTACTAAAAGCGGGTAAGGCTCTCCGGCGGTCTTCTGGGGTGGCTGGAAAAGAGCTAGGGGGAACTGGGAGGTGAGGCCTCGTCAGTTGTCGGACGGGGTGAGCTCTGTCCCATGGGGAGGGGTTGAGAGGGCAGACAGCAATAAGTCGCAGAGCAAGTAACTAGGTTTAGAGGCAGTAGCTTCCCTCTTAGCTCTCTACCTTGCACTGCTTCTATGAGTGAAGAGCATACGGGACGGTACTACGGTCTATCACACGGACAAGCAGGCGACGAATTCCCTGGCTAAGAGTGTAACCAGAAGGGGTTATGCCAATCAGAATCAGGCCCATCACTCCAACCGGCAAAGTTCATGCGGTGAATGGAGTGGATTAGCTTATCTGGATGTCCAGTCGCTTCAACACGTGTGTTCCTTGTGGTCGGGACTCTACCGTATGTGCGCACCAGGAACCTTTTCGTACCTCGTCCATAGTATTAGTGGCCGTCTACTGGGTAGCCCGCAGTCCTACGCTAGTTTCAGAAACGTGGTTTGAAGACGCAGTCTCCTGCTTCTTCTTGGAGGGTATGATATCTAATCTACGAGAATGGAAGTCACAATCACCCTAGAATGAGCAGACGGTGTTAGGTAAGAATCCGTGTTTATTCCCTAGAGGAACAGACACATGGCCTGTGCTATTTCCTAGCTATCAGTTGAACCAGCGGAAGTAAGCTACGGTAAACCAGGTGAAGGGGACCTGGTGCAAAACTAAATGAGAGCAGTAAAGGCTAGTTAGCTATTATAACATCTGACCCTAAATAATTTATGCTGTTGTCCAGAAGGGACTCGGGGTTCACTAAAGTGGTAGTGAGTGTAAAGGGGGGTCAAAGACTTCTTCGGGGGTCACAGGATGAAGGTCTGGAAGACTTCTGGAAGACTGCTGGTCTCTCGTTAGGAAAGCAGAAGGCAGAGAGTTCCAGCACACGAGGTGGTGGAGCGACCAGCCAAGTATACAACTGGTGTTTTCGGGCTGTGCGCTCACGTATATAGACGTGATTTATGACCAAGCATCCCAAACAAGAGGTAACTGCTAATGTCATTTTGGCTCACATTTTTTGTAAATGGGCTTAATGTGTAAGTTCATGCAGATTTTTGGCAATGAGGAGGATTCAGGCTTATGTTGGAATACTGGTGCATTATGTTGTAAAAAATGTTAATGGCTGTGTCAGCTGTAAGCAAATATTTAACCTTACTGATTTTAATCCCAGGTTGCCATTCCTGATTTGATGGAGCATTTGTATAGGATGTTCATAGTTAATTGAGCACTCTTGTAATCCCTGATTGGGATCTACTTTTATTCTCATTTTAAATTCTTGTGCCCTATGTAAAATTAACATTGCCATGGACTAGCATATTTTATTCATACGTCGTCCAAGTAAAACTGCGGAATTTTCAGGAAAGTAAATGTGTTTACAATGTGCAAATTTCTTTTCGTTTCTGTAAAAAACATCAAACACTAACTTAAGTTGCTATAAAGTTAAACATTAATGTCAATACAACAAGTTGTCAAACTGTATTTTCTTAAATAGCTGCCAACTTATCTATGAATCTGNCTTTCTTCCAGGAGTATACCTGGTTGTCAACTGGGCCACTTTCCCTTCATACCCCAGCCTGAGCTAACCCTAGCTTAGCAGCTTTGCTCCGCCCAGCCCTATAATGAGGCATAAGGTGGTGGGGGCAACCAATTACGTTGATAGTGGGTGGCCAGCAAAGAGTAGACACAGCGTGATGGAATGAGGGATGCAGAGGTCAGGTGAGGTGGGAAGCCTGTATTACTTGTCTTCAACCCAAAGACTTGGCNGAAGTTAACGTCTAAGGCTAAAAAATAAAATATATTTATTGACTATTATTCCAAATGAGAGGGCTTTCAAAAGTGCCCACTTTACCGTGAATAGCCTTCAGTAACAGTGGCATATTTTATGCTAGGTTTCAAATATTCTAGACTTTGCCATGAATTGACTGCAACTAAATTCTGATCTTCACACATGGAAGTGTTTTCTAAATGGTGCAGATGCATTTTTATAAAAGTATTTTACATTATGCAATTTTTTTCGCAACCTCTTCCATACAGTATGTAGGTCCATGGGCCTATTAGGAAAAGCAACATATATAAACAAAGTACATACACACACTCTTTAGTAATTATCACAAAATAATTTTTAATTTAATTAATAACTATTATCAGTTTTGAAATTTTGAAATGATTATAAATGTATCTTAGTATCAATCATGGAATTTGGTTTTTCAGTATTTTCAGCTTAAACACTTGTGTCTTGCAGACACTCTTGGACGTATTGGGGCAGTCACACTGCAATTTCTAGATTGTTTTGAGTTAGAACTTCCATACTCTTGTTAAATGGTCAAGGGAAGCCTTTAGAAAATTCTTGGAATTTTCTTTGTCATTTGCAACACTTAAATACCTGGTTTGGTAAGCATGGTAACATCGTCTTTCAGGTGAATTCCTTGGATTTCATCATAATAAGACGTTTAAACAGAATGCCTAGTAACATGTCTTATTAACCACACACATAAATATTTATTTTTAGCTTGATGGCTGAAAACTACTTGGAAGCTACATCCCTTATACCCACTCAAGGTGTTTGCAAAACATTTTTGCTGGCACTTGACGCTACAAATACAGTAAAACCATTTTATGACATTTTGAGCGGGATTTAAAACTTCTTAAAACAATAAAATTACAAATACATAAACCAGGCGAATAATTGTTCAGGCGTATTAAGCCTTAATACAAAACCTTTGAAAAAACTTTCACTGTAATTCATTTCAGCTTAAAAAGAATTATAACAGGAAGATAGAGAAGTATTTGTAAGTAAAAACTAAATGAGACTAATAACAAATATACTCACATTAATGATGAATTGAAACCAGCTGTAATACAGTTGTGTAACGAGAATGATTACAGTTTTGTAATACAGTTTTGGCTTGTATTTAAAGGAGTGTAAGCTGGATGCTATACTGCTGCAATTAAAAAAAAAACTGTGATAGAGGTAGTGTTTTGAAAAATGCTATGTGAGCGAGTAACAATAAAAATTAATAAATACAATATTGTGATGGTAGATTATTACAAGATATAGGTGACTAATATAATTTTAGGTGGTTAATTTGCAATAAAATTTTCATACTACATTTAAAACAAAGAAATTATATGAACATCCCGTAATTTTTGGTTTAGGGGTACAGACATTGCATTTCTGTACTGTTTGTGAAGATGAAGGATTATGGCAGGACTTCTTCGTGTTCGGCAGGTGGAAGAACAGATGAAGCTGAGCGTGCGTGATCATATCAAACGCAGCCATGTGGACTATCCCACTTCACTTCGCACAGAGTGGATGATGCGCTGGCCAGGCCAGGTAGTGCTCTGTGTTTCGATGATATACTGGACAGCAGACGTCCACAGCAGGCTGTCGGGTGTGGAAGCCGTTGCCCAACTTAGACAGTACCACTCCCAGCTTGAGGTAAGTTACTGGCAACTTCATTTTTCATTTAGGTGTGTGTTATCTCTCTCATACACATGCACACACACTTATGTCCTTGTATTTTTATTTTCGTATTAAAATAGCCATACTAAATTTATTTCATTATAGTAGTACTGTAGTTGGTATGAATAGGGGACAAGTAGTCTGGAAAGCAGAAGCAGAGAGTTCCAGCACATGAAGCGGTGGAGCGACCAGCCAAATATACAACTGGCGTTTTAGGGCTGTGCGCTCACGTATATAGACGGCCGGCTGCGGGTACATCGGCTCCCTTAGCGGCACTGGTTGCTTTCTTTTGGGAAGGCTGGGAGTGCGGTTTTCCTTGTGTGCGGGTTGCGTCGCTCCTGCGAGTTTACGGGCAGCGCTGGGTTTCTTGACTGGCTTCTGTCACACGTGGGTGTGAATACTGGACACCTGACATCTGACATAATGGCGTAGACTGCCTTGTCTGCCGTGTTCTTGGGTGCCCGTTGCCTAGGGGTGTGCAGGTTTGCTCTAGAAGCAAGTTTTTCTGGGTCCAAACCCTGCTCGGGGTGACGTGACTTCACATGAAGATGGTGCGGAGTCGTAATTAATAATTATGTCAGTTCACGTCACGCGTCAACCACTTTCCGGATGGTCATGTAAGATTCCACTTGCACATGTCATGAGTTAGCGCTTGGGTTTAGTGTTTAGGGATTAGTAGGAGACAAAGGAGTGTCTATATGCCCTTCCGATATATCAGTTTATTCAGAAGATGTGTATCTATTAAAATAAACTAGTATTTCATTAACAAATCATTTTATTTAGTTATTTTACCACAAGAAGGTAGTGAAAATGGACTTTGTGCTCATCGAACTTGGTGCTGCTAGATGTTTCTGTACATTTTTGGCAACAAAGGGAGGTCATGGCTCTGGGGTATTTTCGCTTCTACAAAATTATGCTCGAAATTTTGTGTATTACATGTAAATACACTTCTGTACAATAAAAATAGCACACACAGAAGGATGCATTGTATGGTACTGAAACTCAATGAGAGGTAGTGTTTTCTTTGTTCTCTTATTACTTCTGATATTTTGATACATACATATTTACAAGGTTTATATTTATTTATCTACTTTTTAATTTGCTACATTGCTTGACTCTGTTCGGCACGCTCACTTGTCTACCCAGTGTCTCCAACCTCGGCATCCTGTACAACTACAACATCAATAACAACATAACTATAACACCTTCCCCTTTCATTGATATCTAGTTGGTTAATAATTATACGCCCTACTCTGGTGGTGGCGTGGCCTAACGTGAGGCAGAGGCTCAATGGGTTAAAGGACATCGCCCGTGGCATGTCACATTGTGTATAGCAGTATGTACAATGAAAATATTCGCAAGTTTGTAAATTGCTTGTTTTATTTAATATATTGGCCAATCTGTGTTTGGCGGAAAGGTCACCAGTAACCCGCCCACCTCATTATGATGTCAAGTGTGCAGGTCAGCCTTGAATAGGCAGTCTTAATTATGGGGCGCATTGCATTTCTGGGATGGAGGAGCCAGAAGAGCTTTCCACCTTTCACCAGGTATCAAGGGAAAGTGATTATGTACAGGCGGTTAACCAATACAACTCTGTAAAACAGCATCTCTGCTCTCTCGTCACTGCCTGCAAGCAGGGGCTGGCTACTGGTTTGAGTAACTCATCTCCTTGCCTTTATTGAATTTCCTGTCTAACAATCACCACCCCGACATACCATGTGTGTCCCGGCCATGCATTTCCCATACCCCGTTAAATTATTAAGTTGAATTTTTAAAATATTCAAGAAATTAAATAAGTTCAGTAAACAAAATGCATTGTACTCATATCACCAGTATTGAAAGTGTGTGTAATCTCAAATTTGTTATTTCAGTTATGCTTTAATTTTGGAATTTCTCAGGCTGTTTGGTAGAACATGAAACACACAAACTATTCTTGAAAGGAAAATCTTCATAAATTTAGAACTCAATAATTGTTTGACACAATGACAGTCGTCTTGATGCACAAAAGTAAAAACCTTATAAATTCATATTCGAGAAAAATTGTTGTGCTGAGCAAAAATAAATATTTCCTGAATTGTTGGCGAAAAATTTATCCTAGCTTAAGTAGATTCAGCAAACATCAACACATAATAACATTTGCTTCAATGTTAAGCATGATTACCAGGCCAATTGTAGGATTGAAGGATTCTGTTTGTGTTAACCCCTTTCGAATCTTGCTACTAATGTCATAAATGAATAATAAACTTAGTATGTGGAACAGAAATGACCTTCATGAACTTTTATTGTGTTCTACAAGTTTATCGATCCCAATACAGAAAAACCAAGAAAAGACAATCGTACATAACTGTTTTTAGTAACTAGATGAACGAATATTTTGCCAGAGTGATGATGTATTTTTTTCAAGGTATTTCTAATGCTGTAAAAAATTACATGTTATAGAGGTGTAAGATATGATGCAAAATAAATGCACCAGTATGGAAAAATAGATGCTCACAAAGTTGACATAAGTGATTATCTAGGATTGCCTTTTCTTATTTTTTCAGTGCTGGCTTCAAAAAACCTGTAAATTTCAGTGTACATATTCGGAGCTAATTTATAACCCACTTTCTCTTAAACTAAAATTATTTTCGACCTTCTCAAATTATTCACATAACTCCTAACATAAAAGCACATAGATTACATACACCTTTGTAACCAAATAGATGTACATGTAATTATGAATTAAGAGATTCCTAAAGGATAATAGTAATCAGATTTATGACCAAGCATCCCAAACAAGAGGTAACTGCTAATGTAATTTTGGCTCACAGTTTTTGTAAATGAGCTTAATGTGTAAGTTCATGCAGATTTTTGGCAATGAGGAGAATTCAGGCTGACGTTGGAATACTGTTGCATTATGTTCTAAAAAATTTTAATGGCTGTGTCAGCTGTAAGCAAATATTTAACCTTACTGATTTTAATCCCAGGTTGCCATTCCTAATTTGATGGAGCATTTGTATAGGATGTTCATAGTTAATTGAGCACTCTTGTAAGCCCTGATTAGGATCTACTTTTATTCTCATTTTATATTCTTGTGCCCTATGTAAAATTAACATTGCCATGGACTAGCATATTTTATTCATACGTCCTTCAAGTAAAACTGTGGAATTTTCAGGAAAGCAAATGTGTTTACAATGTGCAAATTTCTTTTTGTTTCTGTAAAAAACATCAAACACTAACTTAAGTTGCTATAAATTTAAACATTAATGTCAATACAACAAGTTGTCAAACTGTATTTTCTTAAATAGCTGCCAACTTATCTATGAATCTGTGTGCTACTGTGTGTATACTGTAGCACATACAGTAGAACCTTGATTTTACATTCCCCTCAATTACATTTTCCCCTTATATAGGTAAACCAATTTATTCAGGTCCCACTATTTTCCCTATATTCACAATTTATTAAATTCCTGCCATTTACACAGCAATTCAATATGGTTTTGCCTTGAATTACACTTATTTTAAATTCATGTGGTTAACAAAATTTGGAAATTCATACTGTGTAGTCTTGTTTATAAAACACATTAATGCAGATATTGAGAGTGCAATAATGTGCATACAACACAATTTCATTGGAAACTAAAAGTATCGCCTCTGACAATGTTTACACTGAGGGGGAAAAAATATTTATCAGATTTGCAGCAGGATTATAGATTAAAGGATAATTTAAATTGAGATAAATATATTATTCTGTGGTTTGGTTCTAAATAAATCTTAAAATTCCAATGGGAAAGTCAAAGAATTAAAAAAGTTACCTGTTACTGTTAGATACAGTAAAGAAAAAGAAATACTATTCTTAAAGTTAGTAAAATACTTCACTACAAAAACAGACCAAAATAGAAAACAGTGATTGAAACTTAATATATATGATTTTGGCACCTTAAAATATTACACTAAAACCTGTTCGACCCATTACTCTACATCAACATTAACTCTTCAACATATAGTCATCAAGTTATATTGTTTGCCTTCATTTACACTTTTGCCCCATTTACACCACATTACTTTCGGCCCCAGAAAAGTGTAAAATAGGGGTTCTACTATACATAGTTAAGTTGTGCGCTGTGATTTTTTTTCAAAGGTTATTTTCAGAAATGATCACTGTATTCTGAACTGCATTTTGTGGCACAATACTGAGATTCTTTTTAATTAAAGTCATAATTATATACAAAAAGCATTTTGTGNCTGAACTGCATTTTGTGGCACAATACTGAGATTCTTTTTAATTAAAGTCATAATTATATACAAAAAGCATTTTGTGACAATTTTTTTCTTGTTTGATGCTGCACATGCAGTACCAACTGAGCAAGACAGTGGCGCTGGTGCGGGGCAAACTGAACAAGCAGGCGCGCATCACTCTGGGCGCGCTGGTTGTCCTGGATGTGCATGCCAAGGACATGGTGGAAGAGCTCCAAACGCATGGTGTGCAGTCAATCGATGACTTCAAGTGGCTGGCTCAGCTGAGGTGATTTTTTCCCATCTTCTGTGCATGTCCCAAACACTTAACTATCAAAATCATATGATTAAACAAAGATGTAGACTGTTGTGTTTAGTTTTCTGCAGTCTTGTTCTTATATGAAAAAATAATAGTTTGTGTAGTATGAAATGAATACAATCTAGTTGCATCAGTACCCAGTCAGACAAAGTATTGTTTCAAGATGCAAATTATTATTACAAGATGCGAAGTATTGTTACAAGATGCAAAGTATTGTTACAAAGGACGTATCAGAGTTTGTGAGGGATGGAGGTCTTAATAAAAATAGAATAACTAAATTTTATTTATTATTTCATTTATTTATAATGCTATTAAATATACACACAGCTATCACTTACAAACTTAAACTACCCATCTCTACATTAACTCCTGTTATTCTCAGTGAGCATAATTTTAATGTCAATCTCAATGCTAATTAAAGCCTTTTATCACAGTCTTTATTTTGGTTACCATCACTTAATTCACACTTATTATTTACACATATTCAATCCAACTGTCTACATAATTGCCATCATTCTAAATGTCTGTCACTCACGCATCCAGTTCAGTAGTCCCGCCCAGCAGTCTCCCTCTCCACTGTGCTAATGCTCGCAGTCCACAGACTTCACTCTCCTGCTCACCGTTGTCGCCATCACTTGTCGCTTTACTGGCAACAGGACTTCACACTATGCAGTCCAAGGTTACTCTGGCAAGAGCCAATGATAGAATACCATCCTGGGGCTGCACACGCATTGCCTTATTTACCCCTTCCAACTAGTTGCTATTATGGGCGGCACAGTACATATGCCTGAACGTAGGTTGACTTTGAAAATAAGATGACTTCCACATTTTTACTCTGGTCTACAATACAGTAAAAATTTATTTCACCACATATTATTTGGACNAAAATAAGATGACTTCCACATTTTTACTCTGGTCTACAATACAGTAAAAATTTATTTCACCACATATTATTTGGACGTGTAATTTGGAAAGATTTTTTTTTCCTTGTTAAATAAAGGTTTAACATTTGTGTCCACTTATTCCAAACAGAAAATTCAAATGAACCCTATTATGTGGGGAGCAAAATCTTGACAGTGAAATTTTTCTTGGCCCATCCCTAGATTTTTAAAATTGTAAAGTTNTAAAATTTTTCTTGGCCCATCCCTAGATTTTTAAAATTGTAAAGTTTAGTCTGTTAAAAACGTCTGTAACGTGACTTGTGTTATAATGAAACTTATATGTCTAGCCAAAATATATTAACTATCACTTACTACTATTAGAGTAAAACTATTTTCCTCAAAATTTTCAATATGCAAAAATAAGACTACTTTTGATATTTGGAAGTAAAAATTGTAACACTATCTTATATTCCGACNAAATTTTCAATATGCAAAAATAAGACTACTTTTGATATTTGGAAGTAAAAATTGTAACACTATCTTATATTCCGACAAATACAGTGAATAATACCCAGGCATGCAAGAAATGCACTGTACTCTACTCATATTATGCTGCCACACCACACTCTTTTACTCTTGCTATCACATCTGCTGAACCAGCAACATTGGTGTATCCGTGTTCCGATAGGTACTATTGGGAGGATGATGTGATGGTGCGGATAATCAATGCAACTGTGCCATACTTCTACGAGTACTTGGGCAACTCGCCTCGTCTGGTCATCACTCCGCTCACGGACCGCTGCTATCGCACGCTCATTGGGGCCTACCATCTGCACCTGAATGGTGCTCCAGAGGGCCCGGCCGGCACTGGCAAGACCGAGACCACCAAGGACCTGGCTAAAGCCATCGCAGTCCAGTGTGTTGTCTTNAGGGCCCGGCCGGCACTGGCAAGACCGAGACCACCAAGGACCTGGCTAAAGCCATCGCAGTCCAGTGTGTTGTCTTTAACTGCTCTGACGGCCTTGACTTCGTTGCTATGGGCAAGGTGAGGACCTTTGTTTCAAATGCTTTAATGTGGTAGTCAAATTTATATCACGTACTACAATCTCTATCTCTTTGTGTCTGCAAAATATTGATATAAAGTATTTGAATGAAAATTAAATTTTAATGAAAACAGACTTTGAAATATAGTATATACTGTATGTATAGTGCTGTAAATTTATGAACTAATCACAATTTATCACCCCATATAGATTGTAGAATTTTCTGACTCCTTTTCTAATTGTGATACTCTGCTTACCAGATTATTACTCAAACATTTAAAAAAAAAAACAAAAAATTCTCCGAAGTAAAATAATCTTGTAGTCTCACCTACATTCTGATTTGAAGTTGTCAACAGTTACTGCCGGTAAATTTGAAAATACATAATACACTTGGACTGTACATAAATGCAATCTACTATTTCAGCCAAACTAAACTTCAGTAATTACCAAAATAACTTAAATTTATGAAAGATTAACAAACAAAATGAGTTAAGTATCTATTTAAATTTGATTATTGACTTTTAGAGGGTAGCTATCAGAAAATATCTTTACGTTTAATAAGAATACGATGCAGGATGGTATCCTGCCCCCCAGACCATTTACCACGCCGCCCATTAACCTCAGCGCATCGCGAGTGCCGACAAGAGTGTCTGGCGCCTAGTCGGGTTTCCAAATCCACAAACCGCCTAACAGTGTTTTCGCCGCCTCTCAAAACTTCCCTTAACCCAACACCACCCGGCCAACAGGTGTTAAATATTTTTAGATAACTTTAAAATAGTTAGTTGCTAGAAAATTTGAAAATTCATTGTTAGTAATTTTACAGTAATTGTTAAAATGTAAATTATCAAAAAAAGTTTAAAAATTGTTTTATTGATGCAGTTTATATTTACATGGACTGTTAGTACAAATCAGCTTTGTTGAAATCCATGCAATATAANTACAGTAATCGTTAAAATGTAAATTATCAAAAAAAAGTTTAAAAATTGTTTTATTGATGCAGTTTATATTTACATGGACTGTTAGTACAAATCAGCTTTGTTGAAATCCATGCAATATAATTACAGCATCTGTAAGTCCGACATGCCAGTTGTAGTTACACTGTTGGCACACTTTCTTCACAGTTCTTCAAAGGCCTAGCCTCATCTGGAGCATGGGCCTGCTTTGATGAATTCAACCGCATTGAAGTGGAGGTACTGTCTGTAGTGGCACAGCAGATTCTTTGCATCATGCAGGCGGTGCAGGGTGGCGTGAAGACGTTTATGTTTGAGGGCACAGAGCTGGTGTTGAATCCATCTTGCTACATCTGCATCACCATGAACCCAGGATATGCTGGCCGCTCGGAGCTACCCGACAACCTCAAAGTAAGCCTAGTCTAAACAATGACATACCTGATAGGCATTCACATATACAACTTCATCCATAGACGTCAAAATTCGTAAAACGTGTACTTGAAATAATTTAAAATTAAGGCCCATAAAAACAAATTGTGTAAATGTATGCCAACCATAATTTAATTCCTATTGTTGTGTCAGAAAAAATTCAGTAATCTTAAAAAGAGCNTGTATGCCAACCATAATTTAATTCCTATTGTTGTGTCAGAAAAAATTCAGTAATCTTAAAAAGAGCTTCAAATAAAAATTTGGTTTGCTATTTGTTTTCCTTTTTGGCTTCCCATATCCATCATACAGGTTTTAAAGGTAATAAATTATCTTTTCTCATGACATTATTGCTAGAGCCATGATTATTTTGTGCACTCAAAGTGACGTGAAATAATGCCAAATTTGATGATAAACCCACCAAAAAGCTAAATGAAGCCATAAACTCGTTAAAATGTGAAATTACATCAATGTCATAAAATATGGCATTTTATGCTTCTAAGTTCAATGCAGAGGGGTTTTATTTATTTATTTTTTTTTTTTTTTTCGTATTTAAATGTAAGATATAACAACAGTACCGTATTTTAGAAGTATTTTAATTATTTGAGTCACTGGCATGTGGAATCGGGGGCATGAGATTGGAGGTTAGAAAGGAGATAAAAAAAAGGTAACATAAATATAGAATTTAAGAACACTGCAGTAAAATATCCACACTTTACGTAGTTTCACGTATGGCTATTTTCGTTTGGCAATTGTATACATTCCCACATTTTTCAAAAAAGAACTGCATTAAATAAATGCAGCCAGTACTGCTTCTTTCCATTTGTTTACACGTGCACGCTTATTATTCAAATTGATCGATGTGTGGGTATGGAAATACTGGAAATAAAATGGCGGACGGGGCAAAAAAACCCCATCTTGATATAAAACAGTCTCGCAAAACGCAACTGCAAGAATATTTTACTGTACTCTGCTTTAAAATGTGGCCACATAAATTTCAAAGTTGGAAGTCTGTATATTTGAGTACAAGTTAAAATATGCGACACGCATCAGGCTTTTGAAAAAGTTACTGCTACAAGTATTGGTGCATATTGTCCATTTCAACTGACAGATAATGTTACCAACCTATCAATGACAGTATGTAAACAGTAAATTTTCTTGTTTGCAAAGTATAGTGAATGCCTGTGCATGTGCTTTTTTCGCGTCGTGTTCATACAAGTACTTTGTTGGTGTTGTCTGAATATTTTATTGGTAGTTAATTATTTTTTAATTTTCTTTCTTTAAGCATGGTTGGTTGTAGGTATCATTTTAGTGTGTTTTCTTGAGTGAAATGTAATATTATCGGCACGTGTTGACCGCTTCGTAAAACTGCTTTTTCCACCATTTTCCTTAAAAGGGTCCCCCCATACATGATCATACTTGTATGACGTACATGCATGACGCACCATGTGTGACATACAGTGTTGGATGCTTTTTTACCATGCACTGTCATACATGTATGACATGCACGAATTAGTTTCGGAGAGGTAAAGGAAGCAGCACAGCTATGGACAGTGAAGAAGCAGCTTGTGTTGCATGTTTGTGCTTATGAAAAAAAGAAAAAAAAAAAACAAACAAAGCAGTTTAGGGTACAGAGTTGGTATAAGAAAAGAGCAAAGTTAGCACATCATAATGTTGTAAAAGAATTACTATTGACCTCACCAGCAGATTACAAGAACTATCTTCGAATGGACCATGACACATTNTGTTGTAAAAGAATTACTATTGACCTCACCAGCAGATTACAAGAACTATCTTCGAATGGACCATGACACATTCATGGAGCTTCGAGAAATGGTTTCGCCATATATTGAGAAACAACGCACTGTTATGAAGGAAGCAGTCTCTTCATGCCAACATTTGTTGATCACTTTACAATATCTGGCCACCGGCTGTATNGCACTGTTATGAAGGAAGCAGTCTCTTCATGCCAACATTTGTTGATCACTTTACAATATCTGGCCACCGGCTGTATATTTTAGGACTGCCATCGCTCCGCAAACTATTGAACAAATAGGGATAGAAACATGTTATGTGATAAGGTCTGCACTGAAAGGAAATATACAAGTAAGTACCATACAACAGTATCCAAGCATGTGTTTATTTTAAATTTTCAGCTTTTACGTTTGGAAACCTGCTTATGTAGCACAAGAAAGTAAATGCAAATGGGTCAATGTAACCATGGTACATNCAGCTTTTACGTTTGGAAACCTGCTTATGTAGCACAAGAAAGTAAATGCAAATGGGTCAATGTAACCATGGTACATATGTATACCTATGCAAATGGACTAACACAAGTATTAACATAAACCCTGGCTGGCGGTCAAATGTTGGTAATCTGTATTGTTTTGTACGATCTAAGAATATGCATTGTCATCAAATAGGTCAGCAACAGATGAATACCATCTTTCAATGGTTTGCGAACATGCCTGGTACTCTGTCACAGCAGAAGAACCGCTGGTAGAGTCATTAGCATAGGGTTGCATCGATGGAGGTATGCTTGTTGTAGAACAGTGACAATGGTAGTTTCTTTTCACAGAGTCCCAATTGATTGTGTTCATCCAAGCCTTGAAGAAATACTTTATTGCCTTTTGGGCAAATAACTACTGGTCAGGAGGTGCTTGGGCAAGTTGAATCTCCCACGATCTGGCTATGAAGGATTCGGAGATAGATGGAATTTTCCTAATTGCGTGGGAGCAGTTGTCGGAAAGCATATGTACATCAAGAAACCTCGCAATTCTGGTTCGTATTATTTCAACTATGAGAAATCATTCAGCATTGTTTTAATGACTGTTTCAAATGCAAACTACAAATTCATAATGATTGATGCTGGCAAAAATGGCAGAGTTTTGGACAGGGGTGTTTTTCGAACACCAGGTTCTACCAGCGTCTCAAAGATGGAAAATTGAACATTCCAGCTCCTGACTTCCTACCACAATTTGATGTACAAATGCCCTTTGTATTTGTCGGTGATGACTCATTTCCTTTATAAAACCTTCTCATGAAACCTTATCCTCAAAGAGAAATGACAAATGAACTACGAGTATTTAACTACCGGCTTCCACGAGTTAGACAGATAATCGTAAATTGTTTTGGGATTCTAGCCTCGCGGTTCAGGGTATTGGTAAACATCGTTAATCTGGCTGCAGAAAAGGCAACTGTAGTTATTCTAACATGTTGCCATTTGCACAATTTTCTAAGAAAGAAGAAAATGCATGTATTTTTGCAAGATAGTGGTGAAGACACTGAAGCTGGACGGGTCATCCCAGGAAGTTGGAGAGAGGATTCTCAACAGCTACTTTCGTTTAGCATCTGCACAAGCACAAAATGCTTCAAGCACAAGAAATAAGAAACAGATATTGTCAATATTTCAATGGAGTTGGAGCAGTAGAATGGCAAGATAGACTTGAA
Source organism: Clitarchus hookeri (assembly GCA_002778355.1). NCBI lineage: Eukaryota > Metazoa > Arthropoda > Insecta > Phasmatodea > Phasmatidae > Clitarchus > Clitarchus hookeri. The sequence continues at coordinate 1,660,651 of NQII01000581.1, read as the reverse complement.
AACAATGATGCAACAATAACTGTGGTACCCCAGTATGACCATATTCAGTAAATTGTTACCTAATAGCATTAATTCATATGTAATACTGGAATCACCAAGTCAGGTTAGTTGTACAAGTACACTCAATCCAGTGTTACATTCCATCAGTTTCTGTAATTAACATTTGTATGTATCTACACACTCTTTTCACATAACTTTGCAGGATTTTTGACAGCTTGAGGAGATACCCTATGTTACCACATACTGTAGCATAAGCACAAACATCACCACTGCTGTCAGTAAGTGTCCTCAGCTGACTACTAATCGCAATGTATACATGTCTGCTACAGACATCGTGATTGCTATTAGTGACAGTAATTTGTGCGCTGAGAGGTGTCAAAATCCTGCCAGCTGATATGAAACAGAGTATAAGTAGATAAACGAATATGACATATGTGGACACCACCCAACTTTGGTTTTGTGAGTGACATAAATAGTATATTTTTCTGTTTGAAATGTATGTTTTTGTATATTGTTAAAACTCTTTTTACATTTTGAGAATAAGAGTCATTGTTAAATCTTTTACAATACTGTTGTTTAGAACGAATGTATGTGAACGTACATGGCAACATTATAAGTGCTGGAGTAGTGTATTTACAAGATTGTTTTTAAATTAGTGACCTTCAAAGCTAAGGTGCATTACGTAATTTATGTAACATAATTTGATAATGATAATGGTTGCACATGTCAGTTAAAATATTTCTTGTGCGAAACTGTGTCAAATATGGTGGTTTTATTTTATGAACGTATATTTGTGTTGAATATTTCCCACCCTCTCTTACTTCATGTAAAACCAACACATGGTATGTGTAGGATTCCGTCCATTTGAAAATGTATTGATTGCCTACCAACTAGGACAGTGTTGCAGTGCACAGGAGTTGCAATAATATACTTACAAGAACAGAGGAGTTGCTTTCATTTGCATCATCTTTGCAGCCACCAGTGATTGTTGAAACTCCAGACACATATTCCTCTTGGTCACGGAGAAACTCCAAATTGTTAAAATAACCAAAGTGTTTGTGTATATACATCCGTCAACCCGGCTCCCGATTTATTACTGGCTTTCACTTTCTTCAACTCGTGCCTGTACTCTGATCGCAGGAAGTTAATTTTTGGTTTTATGTCTGCAATACTAGCATCGGATTCGCTTTCCTTTAAAAGTTCTGTTAATTGTTTATGACAATCGTCTTTTAGCTGCTTATTAATGTGGCAGTCACTTTTGACTTTCCGCAGTGGAGGCATATCTCGGTACGCCTCAATAAAAGCTCGCAAACACTGTTTTCCCGCCATGTGCACACTGCAGAGAATAGCTCAAGAGTGACAGACAGTGTCGACCAGTGCCACACACGTTCAAATTTGCATGAACAAACACACTGTGTATGACACACTATGGGAGAAAATCTAACACGTTCTGATTGCAGTCATGCCAGCGGTTGGTATGTTATTGACGCTTACACAGCACAATACACTGTCATTCCTGCATGTCATACCTGATGTGTGTCACACAAGTATGATCGTTTATGGGACCCTTAACTGTCATCAGCAATGAAGCGACACAAATATAATTTACTTTTCTAAGTTAAGTTTGTTAGTTTCAGGAAACGTGCAGTGTGTTGATTTTACTGAATGATTTTGCAAATAAATTTAATGTCGGTGACGAACAAACGTGATTTTAGTGAAGTAATCGTACGAACAAATGTGATTTTAGTAAAGTAATCGTGCTAGGATTTCCTTAGAAAAACACGAGTTCAAGAGGTTGCGGATACAAACAGTAAGTTAGCGTGTCTTGTAAGTAATATATTTATAAACCATTACCATAATGTTTGAATTGCACATTGTAATGACGCAGTATTCTTAATTTTCGGGACCAGGACACGTGTTTAATTTTTGTTCGTTTTTCCTAGCTTTTGTAATATTTTTATTGGGTTTAAAATTAAAGCTGTGGTGTTTCATTTTTAAGTGATAGTTTGTTTATCCGGCAGACGTTTGCTATTTTACGTTTATCAGGCGTCTGTTTACAGTTTCGTTTCGAACATCGTAGTTTTCAGTTTTTGTTAAGCGTCAACATTAGAGTAGCTTTTTTCAGACTGCTTCAACAAGTTTTGTACGAGAAGTTCGTTTATCTGTATGTTGACTGCGCAGTTTTAGTTTGTACAATGCAGTTTCGATAACGTGTGGAGAGCGTGCGTGGCAGCAGTCCACGCTAGGCCCTTATCTTAGGAGAGGGGGGTGATAGGCAGCACAAATACACTTGTGCCTGTCGCCCTTCAAGCAGTGGATTGAAGTCACTTCAGGTCAGTCGGCGGCGAGAGCACTTGGAAGTCAGTTGTCTCAAATCGCTCGTTTGAAGTTGTCTGCTCGTCTAGGCCGCGTCGGGCATGACGCTAAACCCCCACATCGGCAAACTAGAACTTACGAGATTAGTTCTACGCTGGTGTGAGAGGTCGCTGCATTGATTATTTCTTTGTTCAGTTTTTAAGAAACGTAATACTTCGTAAACGACTGTGGCGCTGTTATGCACGTGTTTATTTATCTGTGAATGGTTCGTACTCTGCATATATGAACTTCGTATGTGAACTGTGTCACGTAAATGATAAATAAAAGCATGGAACAAAATACACTGGANCTCTGCATATATGAACTTCGTATGTGAACTGTGTCACGTAAATGATAAATAAAAGCATGGAACAAAATACACTGGAACTTTCCTTTATTTCATAAGTGATTGGCGTCCATTTACAGAGTCTCGTGTTACTCTGACTTGAGCTAGTCGAGTGATAAGTTATAGCCAAGTGTCAACTTAAAGCAGGTTATAACTGTAGCGGCCAAGGTTACAACATGGCCTAAAAAAGCCACTCTTTCAACTCTCTTGTGTGTAGATAGATTTGTTTATTTGGCCAATATCGTAAATCCATGGAGTGGAAGGTTAACTTCTGTCAAAATAGGTATGTGGTTGCTGCGTCTGTACGAACAGCGACGTATGTATCGCTTTGAATTTAAAAGTTTCGAAGTTATAATAATTTTAATTATATTTCCATACGAGCAAANTATCGCTTTGAATTTAAAACTTTCGAAGTTATAATAATTTTAATTATATTTCCATACGAGCAACATTTTCCACTGCTCCATCAAAATAATATGCAACTCAAAAACAATGCCATCTTAAGAAAGACATTAAACTAAAGCCATCCCCACCCCCTGGTTGCCTTCTTGCCATCAAAAGAAAATAAACAGTGCCCCAATGAACTTCATAATTAAAAAATAAAACAGGTTGCAGTGACAACCTAGCTATAATATTGTACAAAGTCACTCTGGCGGGAATTTCTAACAGATTTTAACTAATTTTATTTCAGGGTTCGACTGTAGTTAAATTGGGAATAAACACAAACCAATGTAGGGCAACAAAGACTGAATTGGCAGTTGGGTACATGGCCTTGCAGAAACTTATCACAGAAGAGCAGAAGAAACCACACACAAACCACATAAACATTTTTGACTTGCTGTACAGAATAAAAAGTGATTTTCCGCAGTTTGGAGCTGCTGCAGTGAAAGTGATCTGGATCCCAACATCAAATGTGGATATAGAAAGATCTTTCTCAAAGTATTCTGTGATCGTAAATGNGTGAAAGTGATCTGGATCCCAACATCAAATGTGGATATAGAAAGATCTTTCTCAAAGTATTCTGTGATCGTAAATGACAGAAGATCACTCTTGCCTGGAAATGCAGAACTGTTAACAAAAGTGGCTTTTCCTTGAACTTACAACTGAATTTTCTCTTCTTTTTTTTTGTTTTATTTCTGCAAACAGGTTAGTTTTGCTTAGATAGCTATGATAGCTTACCATGTGTACTTATTCTGTTTTTTACCTTACAGTAAACCACAGGTTGAATGTTACTTCTTTGCACTGTTTTGTTTTTTATAGTGGTTGGGATTTTCTGCTCTGTTTTGTAAGTAGCCTATGTGTATATTTTTTTTATTTGAATATGTAAATATCGCATGTTCAACTTTAAATAATAAAAAAACTTATCTCATTTAAGAAAATTTTGGTTTAAATTATAAAATAACTTTTTGCGGTGATAAAGACAAAATCTTGAATTTTTTATCACGAAATGCACATAAAAATAAAACTACAAAATGTTGGCCCTAATTATTGCATATATTTACCCTTTTTTCCCAAAAAACCCATTTATATTTCAGCAGATATACATGCAAGCATGTGTGTGTTGATTTTGTGTGTGTCTGTCTCTCTCTCCCCCTCTCTCCCCCTGTCATCCTCCCTCTTCCATCCTCTCCGAATGTGTCTGTGCATCTGTTTTTATGAAATAAAATGTGAGGGGAGAGTGTACGTGCANTTATGAAATAAAATGTGAGGGGAGAGTGTACGTGCATATTTTCATCTAAAAATTATGTTTCTCCTGGTAAACAACATTGTGAGGTAGGCTTAAACCATATGGAGTAGTATGTGTTTAGTGAATGGTGTCGGTGAATAACACTTGTGGAATTAGTAGCCTGCATCTGAGCAGCCCCCACAGGACACACATGAAAAGTGGAATACCTAGGGAATGGATTACAGAACTGTCACCTTGATGTTCAGCAGTACCACTAGTGTGTCAACCTGCACATCCCGCTGTTGGGTAATCCCATGACATACTCAGGATTTGGAACTGTCTGCCTGGTACTTCTCCTTATTAGTAGTTGCCCATCAAACAGCCCCATCACAGCACAGATCACAATGGCATCAACCAATGTGCCCCACCATATAATCACTTGGTGACTGAATCCGGATGGAGTATAACACAGACTGTCATTCACTGTTCGGTACATTGCAGAATGTCAAATTACGTGAATGAATTTGTGGGAGACCTCACGAATAAATCGTGGAACTGCTACCCTAGTGATCATCCTCAATCAGTGACAGGGGATCCACCATCTGATGACCTCAACTGGGTGCCAATCACCACTGTATCAATCAATTTGTGCATCCATACACCAAACTTGAATGCAGAGTGGTTCCGTGTGAGTCGAGGGCATCATCCCAGATGATAGGACCTGCTAGGATGCCGAAAAAGGAATAGGTATAGTCCATCCATGGTTACTTACAAATTTTCTGAAGTCCTGCTGAAGTTCTACTTTCAGGCTATGCCTCTGCTTCATGCAAACAAAACTTAAGTAAGTCCAGAAAATTACATTGTATTTGTGTGCACTTACTGTAATAATATTTGACACGAGAACTACACACCCCACACTCAACATTTGGGCTGAACCTTGTGCCTTGTGGTAAGGGGAGGTTGAGGCAGGGATGAGAGGAAGGAGCTGGCTAGTCCGCGACACCAACAAGAAGTGAAGCTTATATTAGCAACTGATGCCTGTTTCCTGAGATGGTGCATCAATTTCCTCCCTAACTGCATACCCCGGTGATAAACCGCCTGAGGAACACCAACGATAGTAAATGAAAAGTGAGAAGACTTCAACAGAACAAGTTGCAAATCTCACTAGTTGATTAATTAAATTTATAGAAAGCAACATTGAATACCTTTGATGCTTATTTAGCAATAATAGCTTGCAAGGGTTATTCCTTTTTATTCGGAATTTTATGGGTACAAAACTGAAAATTTTTTATCTGTTATATTTTGCAAACGTATTTTTGTATTGCATGCAGGTGCTGTTCCGTACGGTGGCAATGATGGTTCCTGATTATGCATTGATTGGCGAGATCTCTCTGTACTCCTATGGCTTTGTGGATGCCAGGAACCTCTCTGTTAAGATAGTGACTACATACAGGTTGTGTTCAGAACAGCTGTCCTCCCAGTCTCACTATGATTACGGTTAGTTTCTCCACACACTTAATATGATATTAGCAACAACCTGTTTCAGGTTTTTAATTTTGGTTTTGCCTATACAAATTGCTTGTTTAGTTAGTATTTAAAATAAACATCTCATCATTTCCAAAAGTTGATTAGTACCTGTATATATAAATTTTTGGTCTCCTATTACAGCTTTCAAACAAGAATGCATTTAGCTATAAACAGATGTAACCATTTCTGTAACTTTGCAAATGTTACTGTTTTAATGCAGTTAGCATGCATCATAGCTGATTTTTGGTGTGAATCACACTTTTTATGCGCTTTGCAAACTGAATTGGCGGTTTTCGGATGATATCCCCCTCCCCAAAAAGAACTGTGTTAAAATTCTGGAAAATCCAAAAATTTTATAAAATTGCTTAAAAGACATAATTCTGTGCTAAAACATGATCTACTGTAGTGTTTGCCATAAAAAGCAGTAATTTCCAAGAAAACGGGAAAAATTATCAATAGTTGAAATGTGTAGTTCTGGTACACAATATTCTTTCATCTTTTTTTTATGGAAATTAAAATAATATGCACAAAACTGGTTATGGACATAAGTGAAAGTGGTAAAAAGCAGTATTAATTGTGCAAATGAACTTTACCTAACGTAATCAAACCTAACGTGTGCAGGTATGAGGGCTGTGAAGACAGTCCTGGCAGCAGCAGGCAACATGAGGCTCAAGTTCCCTGATGAAAAGGAGGATGTCATTCTGCTGCGCTCCATCATAGACGTGAACCTGCCCAAGTTCCTCTGCCACGATGTGCCGTTGTTCCAAGGAATCATCTCAGATTTGTTTCTTGGTACTCAACTGCCCGACGTTGCTTATGATCTGTTCCTGGATGCCATGATGGAGGTGTGCAAATCAACAGGCTAAGTATTCTTTACTCACATAGATTAATATCGTGCAAATAATTATTCTACAATGTGAGAGAACAGCTTCAATGCAAATGACTGTTCCTTTGTTATTTTTATCAGTATTTCAAGTTTCTCAGTCCTTCTGCAGAATCTCGCAGTATACATTCTCTTGCATATTCTTCACAAACTGTTTTCACCCTGTGGCAGGGTGGGTCAAGTAAAAATAAGCTTTATTTCNACATTCTCTTGCATATTCTTCACAAACTGTTTTCACCCTGTGGCAGGGTGGGTCAAGTAAAAATAAGCTTTATTTCTAGCATCCTCGAACCTTGCAGTACCCTTTCTTGTAATCACTCATTCCAGTTTCCTTCTCTTTCATATTAAAACATATTTTTATAGTCCTTTGAAAAGTGCAAAAAAAAAATGGGTTTGTTGTAATACAATATACATACTCTTCTTTATTTGTGCTTTAATTATCTCTGTTTAGGCTNAAAAAAAAAATGGGTTTGTTGTAATACAATATACATACTCTTCTTTATTTGTGCTTTAATTATCTCTGTTTAGGCTTATCCATGCAGACTTGTAAGTTTAATTTTAATCATTATGATTCCTTGTAGTTTTGTCTGAATTTTTAAACTATGAGCCACTGGTGTGGTAAACAAATANTAATTTTAATCATTATGATTCCTTGTAGTTTTGTCTGAATTTTTAAACTATGAGCCACTGGTGTGGTAAACAAATACCACTGCAGAAAATATGGTAGAGATCCTTTAATTCTGAAAATAACTAAATTTGCAGTGGGGAGCATGGTGGCTTCTTTTGGAAGGTTTCGTCAACCCAAAACTGGCTCATGAAAACTGGTACCTATCACAGTTATAACAGTGCCTTAATTAAAACCACGCATTATTNTAATTTTAATCATTATGATTCCTTGTAGTTTTGTCTGAATTTTTAAACTATGAGCCACTGGTGTGGTAAACAAATAACACTGCAGAAAATATGGTAGAGATCCTTTAATTCTGAAAATAACTAAATTTACAGTGGGGAGCATGGTGGCTTCTTTTGGAAGGTTTCGCCAACCCAAAACTGGCTCATGAAAACTGGTACCTATCACAGTTATAACAGTGCCTTAATTAAAACCACGCATTATTGAAAAACCTGAGGTGATTCACAAAACCACAGACAGCCATTACAGTAAAATTTGTATATAGGTTTAACTATGTTTTAAAATGTAGATTTATTTATTTGTGTTTTCCAGTTAATGTGATTAACCAGGAATGTACTGTACTTTGTATTAAAAATGGTAATGAATTCCTCTAAAGTCACTCTTGTTTAAAATAATAACTCAAAACTAAATTTTTCTTAATTTTGGTATTCTGACAATCTAGGAATGGTTTGGTTTGGTCGAGGGNCATGCCACAAATTTTAATACATAATAAGGAAGATTATCCCAGCTGTTTCTATGACATAATATTACGACAATAACAGGTTTTTGCAGTGTCCTTAGATCTTTTACACAATATTTAGATGGTCAGCATTCCATCTTTAACTCTTTCCTTAGTATTTGCAATTAAGTAATAGTTCAGCTTCAACTTCAAATGCTTAGGAATCTCTTTTAACTGTCAGTTGTACTGTATTCACATTTTCCACTTTACTAATGTATAGTGACTTGCTTAGTCATGTCTTATAACAAGAAAAATGTCTTGGAATATATAACTCTCCGCTGTAATAGAGTATTAGAGTTTGTTTTCACTCATAAGGGAGTATTAAAAATGTTGCAATGCGTAGGAAAGTTAAAAAAAAAAAAAAGGAAATTTATGCTGCGTGAGTGTTTGTAGAACTAAGGAAAGTAAAATAAAAGCAAGTGTAAATTGGGATGTTAAAAAAAAAGTTATACACTATCTCTAACACATGGCATTCCAATGTTCCATACATAATATTCAAGAATTTTTTATTTTACATTTTTATAAGTGAAGCTGCATTAAGTATTTGTGATTTTATTGAATTTTAGGTATGTTCTGAACTGAATATTCAACCTGTGGAGACATTCAAAGTAAAAGTGATCCAGACATATGAAATGATGATTGTCAGACATGGCTTCATGCTAGTGGGTCTACCATTTTCAGGGAAGTCTTCTGCACTCAAGGTAAGCAGCTGGAGAATTAAATTCTCATTCCACATGGGTGAACATTAAAATTGGTCAGTGGTCTAAATATAGTATGTATATACCTCACAAGAAATGTTCTTACTTAGGGGTTAAAAGTGACAACCATCTACAGTAGAACCCCAATTTTACGAACTCTGATTTTACGAATACAGCATTTGTACAAAGTGATTCTCGTGAACCATCAAAAAATACTTGTATGATACATAATGTAATAATCTGTATTTCATGAATCTTTGTTCATTTTACCCAATGTGAAGAACATTCTTTAAGGAATACTAGATGCAGTAAGTTATTAAAATATGTTAACAGACTTTCCATAAATATGTATTGAGGTTCTTATACATTTGTGCCTGTTCCAACTCCATCTTCTTATATAAGGCTGACATTTCTGGGGGTCCTTGAAAAATATTATAACAGGGTTCTACTCTATATAATAAATATTATTTTTTGTTCCAAACTTTTGACATTTCTTATTAATATGAAAACAAGCACAGTTGTTGCTAGGGGCGTAGTGTATTTTGAATACGCCACTGTTAGTATCCTGTTTACTAGGAAAGAGTTAGTAATTATGTTTGTTTGCAGGTGTTAGCAGCCACTCTCACGAAGATGTGCGAGAGGGGTCATGACGAACAGCCTGTGGAATATCAGATAATAAATCCAAAATCAATAACAATGGGCCAGTTGTATGGGCAATTCGACCCTGTTTCATACGAGTGGACTGATGGTGTTGTGGCAACCTCTTTCAGGTCCGTATGATATTTCCTGAGGTTACATTCCAAAAAAATGATCTTATGTATGACTTAAGATTGATCTTTACAGAACTTATTGCTTGTAGGAAATCTCATTACCGTTTTCTAATTACTCTACTCGTACAATTTTGCTACTAGTACTTGCTGAATATGAATTCTCATTACAGGAAATTTTTTGGCAGTTTTGTTTCTTCAAAGGTCAACACATTTGTTATATTAAAAAATGGAACAAACAGACAAAATTCACAATTTGCATAGTTTATAAAGGACTTAGCGGTAGTTGTTATTGGAGCAGTACTATTTTAACCTCATTTTGCCATACAAAGTTCGAAACCATGCATGAAGATCAATTTTGTCTTTCAATGATACACTGTCACACTGCTGTTGCTCCTACCAGCTGTTTAGTATTTGGTTAGTATGATGTAATCCCACCTAGGTAGTTGGTAATGAGAATGATTGGGAAAGTGTTAGTACAGTCGACTCTTGATCTAACAAAAATGCATGTACCGATAAACAGTATCCACAGGTAGTTTTCAGTGGTCCCAGCAAAATTCCTATATGAATAATGATAAAGCTACCCGCTTTTATAGTTGATCGGATATTGCATCTATTCAAATATCTTTCGGTCCCGTCACCTAAGATTTACCACAACAATAGTTTTCAAGCTTTTTATGCAAATGTCTAGTAACTGGATTGTCTGGATTTGAAATACCTCATGTGTACTGCCATTTATCACTGCTCTGTGGTGCAGTGCGAGTCTGGTTTGCTCCCTCCCCTTACATGCCAGACGAGAGGGGAAACGGATACCTAGCAACCAGTGTGGTTACCTTGCATCTTCTCTCTCTTTTCTTTCTATCTCTCTCGCCTGTGCACCTTTCTCGCTCTCCTTACATGCCTTCGNTTGTGGAATGGGAGAGGACACACACTCATCACAATTTTAGGGGATAATATATTAAATTAATCAATTTAAAATCATTATTTTAAATAATTCTAAGAGTATCTCATTTCAATTTTAAAACGTTCACAGGAAAGTTTTATGTCAAGGTAAGGGTTTTAAGGGGCGAGATCATGTCCCCTGTGACCCACACTTTGGATCTGCCCCTGTTATAATCAGTAATAATAAGATGTTGGTTATGGTTCCATGCCACAAATTTTAATACATAATAAGGAAGATTATCCCAGCTGTTTCTATGACATAATATTACGACAATAACAGGTTTTTGCAGTGTCCTTAGATCTTTTACACAATATTTAGATGGTCAGCATTCCATCTTTAACTCTTTCCTTAGTATTTGCAATTAAGTAATAGTTCAGCTTCAACTTCAAANTTAGATGGTCAGCATTCCATCTTTAACTCTTTCCTTAGTATTTGCAATTAAGTAATAGTTCAGCTTCAACTTCAAAGGCATGTACTATGCTTAGGAATCTCTTTAAACTGTCAGTTGTACTGTATTCACATTTTCCACTTTACTAATGTATAGTGACTTGCTTTTTCATGTCTTATAACAAGAAAAATGTCTTGGAATATATAACTCTCCGCTGTAATAGAGTATTATAGTTTGTTTTCACTCATAAGGGAGTATTAAAAATGTTGCAATGCGTAGGAAAGTTAAAAAAAAAAAAAGGAAGTTTATGCTGCGTGAGTGTTTGTAGAACTAAGGAAAGTAAAATAAAAGCAAGTGTAAATTGGGAGGTTAAAAAAAAAGTTATACACTATCTCTAACACATGGCATTCCAATGTTCCATACATAATATTCAAGAATTTTTTATTTTACATTTTTATAAGTGAAGCTGCATTAAGTATTTGTGATTATATTGAATTTTAGGTATGTTCTGAACTGAATATTCAACCTGTGGAGACATTCAAAGTAAAAGTGATCCAGACATATGAAATGATGATTGTCAGACATGGCTTCATGCTAGTGGGTCTACCATTTTCAGGGAAGTCTTCTGCACTCAAGGTAAGCAGCTGGAGAATTAAATTCTCATTTGTCATGTATGAATATAAAAATTGGTCAGTGGTATATAGGGGTTAAAAGAGACAACCATCTACAGTAGAACCCCAATTTTACGAATACAGCATTTGTACAATGTGATTCTCGTGAAGCATCAAAAACTACTTGTATGATACATAATGTATTAATCTGTATTTCATGAATCTTTGTTCATTTTACCCAATGTGAAGAACATTCTTTAAGGAATACTAGATGCAGTTAGTTATTTAAATATATTTACAGACTTTCCATAAATATATATTGAGGTTCCTATCCATTTGTGCCTGTTTCCAACTCCATCTTCTTATATAAGGCTGACATTTCTGGGGGTCCTTGAAAAATATTATAACAGGGTTCTACTCTATATAATAAATATTATTTTTTGTTCCAAACTTTTGACATTTCTTATTAATATGAAAACAAGCACAGTTGTTGCTAGGGGCGTAGTGTATTTTGAATACGCCACTGTTAGTATCCTGTTTACTAGGAAAGAGTTAGTAATTATGTTTGTTTGCAGGTGTTAGCAGCCACTCTCACGAAGATGTGCGAGAGGGGTCATGACGAACAGCCTGTGGAATATCAGATAATAAATCCAAAATCAATAACAATGGGCCAGTTGTATGGGCAATTCGACCCTGTTTCATACGAGTGGACTGATGGTGTTGTGGCAACCTCTTTCAGGTCCGTATGATATTTCCTGAGGTTACATTCCAAAAAATTTATCTTATGTATGACTTAAGATTGATCTTTACAGAACTTATTGCTTGTAGGAAATCTTATTACCGTAGTTCAAAATGTTTTCTAATCATTCTACTCGTAAAATTTTGGTACTAGTACTTGCTGAATATGAATTCTCATTACAGGAAATTTTTTGGCAGTTTTGTTTCTTCAAAGGTCAACACATTTGTTAAATTCAAAAATGGAACAGACAAAATTCACAATTTGCATAGTTTATAAAGGACTTAACGGTAGTTGTTATTGGAGCAGTACTATTTTAACCTCATTTTGCCATACAAAGTTCGAAACCATGCATGAAGATCAATTTTTTTTTTCAATGATACACTGTGACACTGCTGTTGCTCCTACCAGCTGTGTAGTATTTGGTTAATATGATGTAATCCCACGTACATAGTTGGTGATAAGAATGATTGGGAAAGTGCTAGTACAGTCGACTCTTGATCTACCAAAAATGCTTGNTTAGTACAGTCGACTCTTGATCTAACAAAAATGCATGTACCGATAAACAGTATCCACAGGTAGTTTTCAGTGGTCCCAGCAAAATTCCTATATGAATAATGATAAAGCTACCCGCTTTTATAGTTGATCGGATATTGCATCTATTCAAATATCTTTCGGTCCCGTCACCTAAGATTTACCACAACAATAGTTTTCAAGCTTTTTATGCAAATGTCTAGTAACTGGATTGTCTGGATTTGAAATACCTCATGTGTACTGCCATTTATCACTGCTCTGTGGCGCAGTGTGAGTCTGGTTTGCTCCCTCCCCTTACATGCCTGACGAGAGGGGAAACGGTTACCTAGCAACCAGTGTGGTGACCTTGCATCTTCTCTCTCTTTTCTTTCTATCTCTCTCGCCTGTGCACCTTTCTCGCTCTCCTTACATGCCTTCGAGAAGGGAAGCTGTTGTCTGGCAAAAAAAAGTGCTTCCTCTCTCTTGGCTGCACAGGTTTGCTTCCACCCCTTCCACCCGACCCTCACACACCTGGCTGCAGAGCAAGTAAAGTGCGCCTGTCAATTGTAGAAATTTTATCAAGATTATCAGTCATTCAAAATAGTTGCACCTGTTATAACTTGTATTTCAAAGCAAATAGTTTCACCTGAAAATTTTATGAAATACATGCTAATGAGGAATTCTTATTTGCAAAGATGCTTTCTTTTTTGATTAAAGGTACTGTAATTTTTCCCTAAAAAGTTGGTGTTTAATTGTATTTGGCGTAAAATCAACATGATTTTAAAACAAAATATTAATTTAATTCAATGGACAGCATCTTTACGAATAAAATTATATTCCCAGAAGCATATACTTGACCTCCCTTTGTTGCCAAAAATTGTTTTAACATTGAGCGACTTGTATTGCCAAACGTAAAGTTCATTTTCAGTAACTTCCTCCTGGAAAAATTGGACAAATTATATTAATTTATTTTAAGGGTGTGTAAAGACTATTTTTCTCATTTCGAATCAAAATCGAGGACAAATGCCTAAGTCCTCGCCGAAGATGAATTCAAATTTGAAGAACACTTAAATTTTTATTAATACTAAGAAAATTTTACAGATAAAATATGAAATTAATTACTGTTTGCAATTGCATACAAAAATATGCTAATTTTGTAAAGTCACAAAAATTTCTAGAAGCCAAATGAACATTTTTAGACTTTTTCCCCTGGGAAGGCCTTGATTCTTCATAACTGACCAAAAATTGACGTGCCAAGAGGCGACGTCCTTGGCTTGTAGTAGTCTGCCCCTCTGTTCTGTGCCATTACACGCCATCTCTAACACGTCCGCCACATCCTCTCTATGCCTCAACACTGGAAGTGTGCTGTGCCGCCTGCCAGTAAGCAGCCCTGCAAGCTGCCACCGCTCACCACTTCAGTGGGTGCTTCCCCCCCCCCTGCTCCCCTCAAGAGTGTGCTGGGCCGGTTGGGACCGTATGCACATCCTCGATGCGCAGGAGGGTTGGCTGCCCCCACTCTCTCGCAGCTCCATGTATCCCTTGCTCACCACAGCCCTCGGAGCATTATGTAGGTCGTGGACTGGCCATTTTTGGGTCCGTTCACTGGAGTAGCTGCCCAGCTTGAGCTCTGTGACACTTGTGTAGTTGTCTTCCTTACGCACGGCAGTTACAGCTTACTCAAGAGCTGACTGGGAGTAAGTCCCCAGCCTGAGCGCTGCATTGCTAGCCAGTTATCGCTACAGTTCCAAAGTTGAGGGTGTTTGAAGTCAGCCAGTGCTCACCACGTGCCCACACAGTTAGTCTGAGTAATGCACCATACCTTACGCTTGGTCCCCGCCCATCAGGCTTTTTTGGGCATAGGTTAGGAGTCTGTGTTCGGCATTTTGCCATTAAAGAAGACACTTGCTCTCAAGTTAGACTTCTGCTTTCATAGCTACCCCACCTACCACCATCCTACATTAGACTCGTACACTGCTTTGCCACAATGTGAATCACCCTTATATCAGGTCCGGAAGGAAGCTTCTTGTTCTTGCCAGAGTTGTGTGCTTGGCTGCTAGCAGGTCATGCGACTCTCTTAGGCACTTCCTTGGCAAGGGCATAGAGAGTCTTTCCCGGACTCCCAGGCCTGAGGAGGGAAAGCTCCGAAGTCNGGAGGAGGACTTATTATTGTTCTTTACGAGGAAAGTCAGTACCCTCAACGTGACGGTGAGACTTGAGGGATCGTGTCACCCCCCTCACTGCGGGCTGATAGTGGACTAGCTCCTAGAGAAGACCACGACAGTACTCCCCTCTGAGATTGTGTGTAGTTACCAAACCTCAACCCGACAGTAAGATTTGAGTGATTGTGTCGCCCCCCTTACTGCTTGTTGACGTTAAGGTAAATGGGGACAAACCCGTACGACATCGGCACCAGGAGACATTGCCGGCTCACTGGGAAGTCCACGCCAGATTAGAGTTGCCTTTGATGACAGAATACATTGAACTACATGCAGACGTGCCTGAGCCTACAGGTTCCATCCAGACAGACCCATTTGCCTAGGTATCTTCAGTACACCTCACTATCCCCATGCCTGGTCACCGTACTGGGAGGAAGAAGGTGGCTTAGGCCACACTTGCCCAGACAAAGCGTGCTGTCAGGCAGGGACCAGCCCTAATCAAAGCCCCGTTAAATGGAGCACACAACTGTCTAGCTCCTAAGGGGAAAAGCTACGAGCTCATTTCAAAAGCCGAAGTGGCGTCAAAATTAATACAGTTACTACTAGTATCAAAATACATATAACTTACTTCCTGTTATAGACAACACATGCTTGCAATCCATGCACATGCACATCAGTGCTTCTTTGTTCCAAGTGAATTAAATGTACACATTATTTGCAGGTTTCACAATATGAGTACCTAGGTGCTTAACCGTGTACACCACCTTGAGAAAACGGAGTAAAAGGTGATGAAGTTGTAAAATAAACACAAATAGACGAGCATAAGAGAATTTTAATTTTCAATAAGTTTAATATGTATTTCGGATGTGGACAGAATCACGAATGGTGAAAATGTAAAAAAAATACTTAAATAAGCCATGACATTATTATGCAATATTTGATTCCAAATATACAATTTAAAAAAAAAAGTATATTAAATAATTGTGATAAATATGTATATTATAAATTTACACATACTGAGTTAAAACACTTGAAATCTATTTAATTATCAAAAAATTTAATGAAAATATTTTTTACAAATTAGCTGTCAGGCAGTTGGGTGGTGACTTTTACACTCCATACACATGCCAGCATATTGTGTTATACATTTACACCCTCTACACCTTAGGTGCTAAAGTTGCAGAGATTACTTCCCATTTGAACAAATGGTGCATCTGTTCCAGAAGATGTGTGTTTGCCAGTAATATATAGAACAGTGTGCTATGCTAATAGCAAGTATCTTTGAACTCTCGAACATATAAATTTTAAGTTTTGTACAATTGTATTGCAGCTCTTTACATTAGTTGCCATGGAAAATAAATATAGTGCATTGTATTCCATCTGGAACAACTGCAGTCTTTTTGCTGGAACCATAACGTTGGTGCCATCTGGATAGTACGTTCTGTTGATTCATTCACGTTTAACAACAAAAAAATTAAACTCTGCTTTTGTTGTGAGTTAAATGAGTACATTCAAATTAAGTTTCATGTGAAAATTTATTAAGATTTTCAGCAGACGTGCGATTTTTAAAAAAAATTTCAATTGTTTCAATTTGTTGTGATCCATCACTATAAAAGGAAACCTCTAATTCTTCATTCAAATAGTAGTTCACTTATGGTATTCACACTTATATTACAGATGAGCGTAAGTAGTTTGTGTGTGTAAAATGGGCTAAAATTACAAAATATGGAAGTTTGCCAATCATATTTATCATAGGAAAAATTTTTGGAATCTCCAAGGTTTTTTGTTATGTCTGAAGTCGAAGATGAAGGAAAGAAGTTTTTGATTCAACTTGGAATTTTTGAAGCTCCGCACACCCCTAATTTGTTTCAAAAGACGCACATTTTTGAATAAACTGATATTTTGTAAGGGCCTATTTGACACCTTTTGTCGTTTTATAATGCGAAAGCACTGCCCAAGGCAGCATGACTTGCGACAGGCGTAAGTGTATGGGAAAATCAGAGGACGTGATTTTTAATTATTAAAAACTGTGAAAGAATACATTTTGATGGCTTTATTTATTAATTACTGTCTCAAAATTACTAGTTTTTTTGCAGTGAAATATAGGATTGCAGCCCAATCATTGAACAAGTATAAAATTTTTGCTGCATACATAGTTTGCAAGGTTTACAGAAATGGGCCAATTCCCATAAAGAACTCTACTGTGAATCACAGAAGAGAGCCTATATGGAAAAATACTATAGACAGCTGTCAACTGAGATGTGGTTTGGCAACATACCCATGGCATGGGAAACTGTTTAAATTTGTTCTTCTGCCCTTATTTGATACTGTGCAGGCTGAGAATTGATGAGTGGGGAAGTGAAGACCTAGACATATGTGGATCTTTGCCTCCCTTCTGCATTGCAGAGAAGTGCAAAAGGTGTTCCACATTACAGCTGTAGCTAGAGGAGAGGGGAGCCTTTCTCCCCAGTATGCCGAGTCAAAAAAAATAGATCATTATGTAGAGAGAGCTTTGAAATTTTTCATTGAATTGCCTCAGTTCAACCACATGTTCAACCTAATATATTAAAATGGAATTAATAAATAATTCTGACTTTGCCTAGTCCCAGTAAGTAAAAAAAGTTCCATTATAAATGTGGCAGTATGAGTAGTAAAATCAGTTATATGTTGTATTATAACTTCTTATTTTTTTTTTTATTGCATGTCTTTTGTTATGTGATGTGCTACTTTAAGATTATATGTTGTGTAGTTCAAATGGGAATTAAGCTCGCCAGACCTAGTAAGGTGTATTACTTCGAAGAGTATAAATAACAGAAATGGTTAATTTTCGTATGATGACTTCAGTGATCAGCTACATCCGCATTGAGTAATTGCGCATTTATGCCAGATTTCTTGGATATCTTCCCTGGCATTTTCTCATTGTTCTAGATAATTTTACAGATTTTCAAGAGGTTTAAAATCTTAGGAGTTAGAGTTATTCCAAGTGCTTGAATGCTCCTGTTTGTTCATGATATCAATCAGTCGCATTTGCAGCCTTGTGAATGCGAGGGCTGCAGTTGACGTAGTAATTTGAACACTTACCTCTTACCAAAGTGAACCAGGTTCGTTTCCTGGCTGGGTCACTCCTGTATTTATGCATATGGGAATCATGCTGGATAATGCCACTGGTTGGTAGGTTTTCTTGGGGATCTCTTGTTTTTTTCCTGCACTTGCATTCCACCTCATTTCATCTCCAGTGGCTCTCATGACCTCATTGTTAAGAGCGACCCAGCCCTTTCCACTCCTTGAGAAAATGTGAGAAGTATTGTCTTGGAATAACAATATGAGAATGTTGCATACCTCTGTAACATGATGGGCTAAACCTGGTTGTCAAACCGCTTATAGTAGTAGTCTGTGTGGTTCAGATTTCCTGCCACCTAAACCAGGGGACCCATTTCTGTGCAATTACTGTATTCATCCGAATATAGGACAACCTCCACATTTTGAATATGGACTACATGAGTAATTAATTATTCCACAAATTATTGGAAAATTTAATTTAGCAGAATTATTTAAGTTTGACAATTAAGTAAAGCCTTACACGTATAAATTCTTCGCAGTTTATAATATGCTATACGAGGAAGTGCTACCTCATATTTTTATAACTGTGAAGAACAGTCTGTTAATGTTTGTAAGATTTAGTTTTGTGGTTTATGCTGTGCTAACCTAAAACCATTGACCATCACTTGCTACTACTTAAGCAAAAACATTTATTTATACATTTTTCATGTGTGAAAAAAAGACTACCTTGGATTTTTGATGTGTAAATTGTAATAAAACATTTTCTTATATCCGAGGAAATACAGTAAAACGCCCCCAGAACATCGGAAGACTACCTCTAATTTAAACCACACTTTACACGTAGTCCTTATTGAAAACTTCCTGAAGTCTACAATGAATATGATGCATAATATATTTCTTACACAGGCATAAATTAGGTTAATCTAGCCAAATGATACATTTCCTGTGATGAACAATCCAATGTTTGTCTCTCGTTGCCCACAGTAACTGAGCAAATTTGTGAGCAGAAGTGAGTAAAGGCCTGTTACGAGGTGGTATCAAAAAGTTTTGAAACTAGCTCTGCTTACAAGAAATTACTTAGTGTATCTATGTTTACACACTATCTCATACAAAATAGTTTCTTTGCACAACAATGAAGTGCTCCCAGTGTTCCTGCTACTTCTGGAATGTGTCCTGGATGTCTTCTTCTCAAAGAGTGTCTAGCACCTTTTGTGATTCATGATGGATCTCCACTGTGGTGTCAAAATTATGACCTTTGAGCTGGAACTTCATCTACAGGAAGAGGGTGCAGTTGGCAGGAGCCAAATTTCGCGAGTAGGATGGGTGCGAAAGTAAGACCATGTTGTGTGCATTGTGCATCGAGGATTCGTCCCCAGGGTCCGACTGTCAATGCCAGGGGTTAAAGGCATCTGAGGGTGGACATTCAGCAAAAGTGTCCTGATTTGTGGAGTGCAAAAAAACTGGATCCTACACAGCAACAATTCACCCTGTCAAAGAGCTTTCCTCACACATGAGCTTCTTGCCGGAAAAAAACATTGGTTTTTTCCTGTACCCATCCTACTCGCCAAATTCAGCTCCTGTGGTATTCACCTTCTTCCCGAAGCTAAAGATTCTGCTCAAAGGTCGCCATTTTGGCATCATTAATGGGCTCCTGTGTTAATCGCAGAAGGTAGTACTTAACACACGCTTTGAGAAGAAGACTTTCAGGATACATTCCAGAAGTGGCAGCAGGAGTGAGAGGGCTGGACTACTGTACGAGGGAACTGTTATGAAGATGATAGTGTAAAAATGTAGATTAATAAAGCACTCCAGTGTAAAAACTTTTTGATACCACCTCATATGTGCCACATTGTTCCATTTGTTTATTATGCGCAGTTCCCTGCAGGGTATGCTTTCAGAAATTAGCGGTGAAGGACCTGCGTTGCCTTCTTGTAGCAGTTCTTGTCTGAAAGTGATCAATTTTTATTCACAAGCCTTGAAACATGTCTTTATAGTCCCTATTCATCAGTAGAGGTATCGACTTACGGGCACACTTTTGATTTTTTCCTGTGAACTGGGATTTTTGCTTAGAGGCATATGACTTTATGCTTCGATACACACCTACAAATTCAGCTACTTCTTTCATACAATGGCCTTTGAAATGTCCAGATGCAATTGGTACATTTTTGCATATCTATAACATCTGATCATTTCAATTTTCCACACACTGAATGAGACATTCATTGTACTCATACTACCTCTACAGTGTATATGAATCCCTTCAAGCACGCCATACAGGTATTTATGGCCCAATCATTCTTGTGCAATGCCATCTGCTGGAGCTTGAAGCTACTACCACCTTGAAATGCTGGGTGACTAATTTTATTGTCAGCAAAGCTTATGTATTATATTTATCATCAAACTCCAAGTGTGTTGCCGTCGTTTACCAGGCATTAATAACTGAAGTGATGCTACAGTATATATAGCGTTGTCCACAGGATGAAATGAAGTTTGGCACGCAGGGGCAGATTGGAAGGGTAAGGACCTCTTTTGGAAACTGGTGGATACAAACTTGATTTCTTTTTTGTGTTAAAGGGGAGGAGGAGCTGCCAGGATGTTTGAAGGTATGGTTTACCCCTGGAAAAATGTTTGAATTTGTAGAAAAACACGCAAGACAAATAATAAACTGGAGTGGAATTTAACAGATGTATTTGGATATAACACGACATCACTACAACCGACAGACATGCTGTGAGAGCGCCATCATGAACTAGACTGAAAAACTGCATGGCCTCGAACAATAGCCGCGACTCTCCGTATAGCCAGGATTAACCTTAAATATAGCAGACGCTAATATTCAACAGAATTCATTCCTTAACAGTGGTTTTATAAGTTTATCCAGGGCTTATGGAAATTAGATATTAACCCATAGTTCAAAATTTAGCCAGATTTAACATTTCTTACTATTTGCTTTCCTTCCTTCTTGTTGTCTCTTACTATTCCGTAGCTAATAAATTCACTTCTGCGGACTCTTACCCTTTCCTGTTAACTATATCCTTTTTTCATAAGAGTATAAGTGGCTTCTAGGTGTAAGGGCCTCTCTGATCTCCCAACCAGCCCTGGTCTGTCCGCCCCTGATGGCATGCATCAAGTATATGCTTGGAGAAACTAAACTGTGTTTGCTGTGAGCCTCCGAGCAATCCTGCTATTATAACTTTCTGTACAGTATTGTCAAAGGTATAATAAAATAGTATGGGTGACATAAAAAAGAACAGTGCTTGAAACACAGGTGGAATCCACAGGAGGTTTGCGACATCGGAGGATAGTGGCCGCAAATGGGTGGTGTTTGACGGGCCGGTGGATGCAGTGTGGATAGAGAACATGAACACTGTGTTGGATGACAACAAGAAACTGTGTCTTAACTCTGGAGAGGTCATCGCACTCACTTCGGCCATGTCCATGATATTTGAAGTGATGGACTTGCTGCAGGTATGTCTTACTCTAGCTGTGCTTAACTACTGAGCCTTTGCTCTATAGGTACTTTAAAAAGACAGTGCATAAATAGGAAGCTCATAATGAACCTGCTGTAGATCTGTCACAGTATGCATTTTTTTTTGCTCTAAAAACTGTCTTATGTGTAGGTTTCATGTATGTTCATTCATATAAAGTTCATAATTTATGTTGTCAGTTGATGTTACCTATTTCTAAAGAGGATGCAGGAGTCCGGTTAACATGGGAAGTTTGTGTGGGAACAGTCTTAGTTCGGTCGAGACTGATGATTGCCCTCTGGCCTTTCGGAAACGCAGGTCGAATCATAGGTCAAGCGCTTAAGTGGGTGGGAGCAAAGGTTTCTCCTGTGAACTCAAGCGACGGGGGACCTTGGCAAGTTCAGATGCGGGCATGACATTAAATGTATCATCTTTAGTGGCATAGGAGGGAGTGGAGAGAGAGCTCGGGTTGCATCAGGATGGTACAGTGTCGTGTACGGCTAACGGAGCTTGACCAAGGGAGTCCGTGGCTGTGGGAGAGGCTAGAGGGATAAGAGACAACGCCCGTGGCATGTCAAGCTTTCTGTCGCACAGGATCTGTGGTTTAAGAGGTATGCTGAATCTGTGAACAAGGGATCTGGGGTACTTGGGTAGACTCTATTGAGGATGGCTTTGACTATTAGGTCACACTGCTTGTTTAGGTCAGTTTGAGTGGAGCAAATGCATTTACGTGTAGTGAAAAGACTGTACAGTAGACATTTCTTGGCGTGGAGTGAATTGTAGCTGTCGAAATGTAGGTATGGAAGGTTGTTGGTGGGTTAGTATGTACAGCTGTTTCAAGATTGCAATTGTGAATGGTTAGTTGCACATCCAGAAATATGATGCGTGATTTAGAATAAGTCCAGTTGAACTTACGCAAGCTGTGCAAGTTCAGGTTGTTGAGTAAGTGGATGAGATGGTCCTCAGTTGAGAACAGAAGCATGGCAGTTAGCTGCTTGGGACAAAACTACACACTTTACTGCGTACAAGAGGTGGACGTTCTCTGATGTAGCAATCTTCAGGCATCTTATCAGAGAAACAGCGTCTTTGCTTTTACAGGCAACACGTGTATATTTGTTGTTCCGGTGTGGGTAACTACCAGATTAACGATGATACTTGTTAGTAACAGGTAATGTGATAAGCAACGTGCACTGTTGAATATTATTAAGACTGGAGTGGAGAGATTTAGGCAGCTATTAACATTAGAGGTTTTTGAGAGTCTTGTGAGGGTGAAGTGAGGTGAGTATGGAGCAGCACCGGAATGCAAATGTGGGAGAAACAGGAGATCCGTGAGAAAATCCACTGTATTGCTGACCAGTTGTATTACCTGGCATAATTTCCACGCAAAAAAATCCAGGAGCAATCCTGCTGGTAATTGAGCCCAGTTTGCCTTAGTGGGAGGTGAGTTCTATAGCTGCTGTGTCACTACGGCCCCTAATTTGGTTAAGTATTCTGCCAAATAGAGAAATGATTGCGACAGAAAAATTACTCTTCAGAAAACACATTATGCAGATTCTTTTTAACATTGTTCTAAAGGGAAGTTTCTTGGGATCATGCAACTAAAATATTCAATTATTATAGGAAAATCATAGAAATGGGAGTGATGTATTGAGCTGCCACTGTAAAAACAGGCCATCAGAGATATATCTGTTTTATACATGAGTATTGACATGCAATTACACTGAAACAGTTCAAACAAATTTGTATATTGTGCAGGACTGTTGAGTCAGATTATCTTTGGCATGTAGATACTAAATAAGCTGATACCAAGTGCAACAAATTGGTTACTGAAGTTTTTTTTAAATGTAAGTTCAGCATATTGTGCATTTGGGATTATTATAATTTATATCCTTGCTAGAATGAATACCATTTAACTTTATGTAATTGAGTCACACTCATTCATCATGGAAATAATTGGGAGACAGTAGATATATAGTTATAAATTATCTGGAGTATTTAAATTCCTCATAACATATTTTAAAACTTTTTAAGGTGTTTATGTGCTTTATAATAAAACATTAATTTTGAACAATTGACATAGTGCTCATGCCCCAACATACTATTTCAAAGAACCTTTCATTCCACAATCCTGATAAACCTATTAAATGTGTTAAAAGACCAACTCCTGTAATTTTTCTGGCAATGAGGTTGGATTGAGTTGTGGTTTATTTCTCAGTAAGGTTGGCTACAAAGCAAAGTGTAGTAAAAATAATTCACTGTATCCACTGATTGAGACTTCCTGTCTTACTTAACTTTTTTATTATAAAGTTACTTAAATATTTACGAGTGGAAAAATTTATACTGCATAAGATGAAGTAAAAGTATTTGGAAATGTGCATCACTTTATTTCCAAGAAAACAATATGAAATGCAGTGAGTTCGACAGTTTGAATGACAGCTGGTCAACATAAGCTGCAAGCATAAATCTTTTGTAATATGTAAAAGCTGCAGCACTTTAGAGTAAATTAGCAGGATTGTGACAAAGATCATTATGTTTAATAGAAATGCATTACCTATGCTGAAAAATGCACATGCTGAAAGAAAAAGCAATATATACATACAACAATAAGAAACAAAATTATCATTACGGTTTGCTGCAGGCATCACCGGCCACAGTCTCCCGCTGTGGAATGATCTACTTTGAGCCAGAACAGCTGGGCTGGAAGCCGTTTGTGATCTCCTGGATGTCACAGTTGGACCCATCATGGCTGGAAGAGTGCAAGGTCTTGCTGGAGGACATGTTCGACTGGCTGGTTCCTCCAAGCCTCGAGTTCATCCGCAAGCATTGCCACCAACTCGTATGTGCCGGCAGCTCGAACCTCGTCAGGTGAGGAGTTTCATGTCCAGGGACCAGAGTTCTGTGTGTGGGATGCCATTATGTAAGTGTATTAGAGCAATACACTTGTCTTCAAAAGGCTTTGGTTTCTCTTTGCCTGAGCTGGAGGACCCACATGGCAGTGGAGATAAGTGTTACGTGCTGCATCATATCACGATGTAGGTGATGGCATTGGAGATCCCCTCGGCTGTCTCTTGCCCTTCCTTGTCTACTACATGAGCTAGCTATTACTCACCCCACTGCCACCATCAACTGCTCACAAATTTTTTGCACAGGAGAGGGATTAGCAGTACCTCTTGATATAAGCTATTCATGGTAAAGTAAGCACTTTTGAAAGCCCTCTCATTTTGAATAATAGTTAATAAATATAGGTATTTTATTGTAGCCTTAGACGTTAACTTTCGAGTGCGGTAGCTTACACCGCAGTATTTATTTAAATAGGTGGTTAAAGGATAAAAAAATGGCTGAAAGGAAAAAGCAACCAGGGACTCAAAAGTACTCACTTTACCATGAACAGCCTATACTTCTTTGCATCTCTTACTCCAGGACCCAGCCTATATGTGAGTTCGCAATTCTGCTCTACGAGTCTGTCTATGATTAGCTGTGACCGGACAGTTTGCAGCAGTCCTTGACAATTCATCAGACACATGTCACCCGTTGCTCTTCATGTACTATATATGTAGTAATCACAGCAACTCATGATTGTGCACCAATTCTCCTCAGCTGCTGGACAGCAAACCATTTGGTTCACATAGGGTAAAATCTGGGAAATTACATGTGTAGGACTTTGGAGTGTAGCACGAGCGAAAAGGTTGTTGTTGATATTCTTTAGGCACCATCTAATCTGTTGTCACACCATCAGGTTAGTATGAGGCCTGTTCCCTCAGGGCATGATCAAAACACTCATTGTGTCCGAATCCCAAATCACTTATTTATTTGTAGATGGTCGCTGGGATGTTACTGGCCTCCCAGAAAGCCGCTGCATGTGTGGATATTGTGTAACATAATTGCCAGGCATGAAGATTGTTTTGAAAATGGTGCCATTAATTAAGTGAATACTCTGATGAGAGAGGGACTATCATACAACTTCAACTAGGGAACAAATGGAATAGTATCTAAGTTTTGTAAATTAATTATTGTGGACAAAGTACATTGATATTTTGTAACTCAAAAGTGTATTTGCTATTTAAAAATGCTATTTAGCTGGTTATAAAAAAAGAGCTAACTAGCTCAAGACGTTCTTAAAAATCATGGGATAAGGTTTGTAAAATGCTTTCTCAATTCACATGTAAATTACTAAACTACGAAATTAGACATAGTCTGCATTAAAATTATGAAAAAAAAATGGTATTTAAACAATCTAAAACATTGTGTATTAGATGTAAACAGGATCTTAAAATAACTTAGTGAGATGTCTCAAAGAAGTAATACAGGTAAATTGGTCGTGGTTGTCTAGTATCTGTGACTTACAGAAACATACAACAATTTTTCTGACTAGAGCAAATTATATCAGCAGGTGACGTATACTCTAAAAAAATTTAAATCTCAACTTATTGTTGTAAATGCACTTAAGTATCTAAATCTGCTTTCCGCTTGCCTCGGCACATCGGGATTCTACACAAGAATAATGACTAGCAGAAAGACAAGACAGAGTGGTTACAGCCAGTTCCTACCATCTCCAAATGGTACCCTAACCTGACAGATACCTTCAAATAAAATAAAATTCTAAATATACAAAATATTGATTTTATTAATCAGTAAAAAAAAATGCTGTAAAATATACTCTATAACTATGATCTTCATAAATTGAATACAAATAACCACCATACGTACTTTATATATGAAGTTACAATTCCGTAGTGACTGTGGTAGAATACTTCTGCATTATGCAAACAAATACAAACCGCCCTCAGGCGACAATACGAAATACAATGTCTTATAGGTTGGCCATGAAGTGGCTTATGTTCAAGTTCACATTGTTCCACGATTTCATCATACTCAACATTAAAATTGGCGGTCTTCTAAAAATGATTATCTACCTGACCTACTCTTACATATTTTAAATTTATAGACACTTATCTGAGTGCGAGAATGCAGTTTTTCTCCGTTGGTCATCTCAGTCCATAGCTTCAGCTGAACATCTCCATGCTTCCTCGGCTAACCATCTGACCTCGAGGAGTGGCTTTTCTCGTCTCTTTATAGTCTAAACCCGACCATAAAAAACGTTCAGAAATGCACAATTTGGCAATAATGTCTTAAAAATTTAAGTTGTCGAATCAGGAAAACGAATTGACAAGTGGTGCGTGTGCATGCGCGCTCTACCACAAAACCATGACAGCTCTGCAACACAGCCTACAACTCGAGACGTCACATCACTGGTGGCGCTAGGGTGCAAGACTACTTCGCTCGCCCGCAGTAGGGAGTCAAGCTTTGAGGAGGCCGTCACGATGCTGGTTCACTGACCACTGGCCGACCCATTCCACCACTTCCACGTCGTAGCAGGCTGATTGCTGCTACCGCAGCTGCGTGGATCAAAGGAGCTGGTTTCAGATGCATTTTAAAAGGTAGGAAATTATTTTCCACAGACAAAATGCCTCTGTGACAGGCAGATGTTGAAAATCACGTTGATGTTCGGGCAAAAATCCGGTAAAAATGGGAGATAAAAGATGCACGGCATATCAGTATAATAAAAATATTGAAGTGATATCCAACAATTAACAAACAACTTTGACGCGTACTGACACATTTATTAAATATGACTTTGCGTCATCTTCACGTGTCATCACGTCACCCAGGCAGGGTTTGAACCCTGGACGACTTACTACCAGAGCCAACCAGCACGCCCCTAGGCAAGGGGCACCCACGGACACGGCAGTCAAGACAGTTTTCACCTTTATGTCGGACGTCACGCCACCCCCTCGCGTATAATAGAAGCCTGCCAAGCAGCCCAGCGCTGCCCCTAAGCTTGCAGGAGCAATGCAACCTACATACAAGGAAAACTGCACTTCCAGTCTCCCCCGAGAGATAGTGACCTTCGCCGCTAAGGGAAGAGCTGCAGCCCGAAGATACCCGACCAACCAAAGGGCCCGCAGCCGGTCGTCCATATAGGCGAGCACACAGCCTCCAAAATGCCAGTTGATACTCAGTAGCTCGCTCCACCACCTCGTGTGCTGGAGCTCTGCTTATACCACCTTCCTCACAAAGGATTACTGCTACCTTCAAGACATCTTCCAGACCTTCGCCCAGCAACCCATGAAGAAGTCTTCAGCCCCTTTACACTCACTACCACTTTGGTAGTGACACCCGAGTCCCTTCTGGACAATAGCATAGAGTTAGTTAAGGTCAGTTAGTTTCATAGCTACCTAGCAGAATCTGCTCTTGTCTAGTTTATACCCAGGTCCCCTTCACCTGGTATTAGTGTAATTTTCTTTGGTTACAGTTCATTTGATAGTTAGGAGTTAGTACGGGCCACCGTTTCTATTCCTCTGGGAATAAACACGTGATCTTACCTAGCCTCCAGAGTACTTATTTCTCGGGTGACTGTGACTTCAATCCCAAGTAGACGTCCACCTACTAAGGAAAAGCAGGAGACAGTGTCATTAAAACCCTCTTTGTCAAACCTAGAGTAGGACTGCAGCCTTCCTTAACCGAGCGCATATACGTCACTAAACACACATTAGACGGCCACCCATACTGAGGACCAGGTACGCAAAGGTACCTGGTGCTCACGTACTGTAGAGAGACAACCACTAGAAACTCAATTCACAGGGCGGCTAGTCATCCAGCCCAGAATTCACTCCATCCACCGCATTGTTATTTTTGCCGGTTTGAACAATTGGACTGAATTTGGGGTGGCCTAATCATGACTGGCTTCACACCTTAGCTCTCCACTTTGCACCCAGTGGTGCAAAGTGGAGAGCTAAGAGGGCAGTTACGGCCTCTGAGTCTAGCCGATTGATCTGCAACCCAGTCCCAACTGGAGAGGCCTCACCTCCCAGGTCCCCCTAGCTCCCTCTTTTGTTCAGCCACCCTATAAGACCACCCGCGAACCACATCCAATCATCGAGAGACGTCGCCAAGGATTACCAGTACCACTGGGAATAGCCAACCAGTGGTTCAGACTCACCAGGACCAGCAGCCCTCTGCAAGCACCAACCAGCACTGCAAGCCACAGCACTACCTTCGCCCAAGGACCGGGCCTGAGTTCCAGCCAGCAACAGCGGCCGAGTCAGGAGCTACCCCGGGCCACGGATCGTGCAGGTAAACCAGTGCCANGTGCAGGTAAACCAGTGTCAGTGTCCACGTCAGTAGTGCGGAGTACCACTAACCCCACACCTGACTTTGGGCCGTGCCACCAAACCATTCACCCCAGCTGTACAGTGGCCAGGGACCAGTCAGCAGCCAATAAGTCAATCCAGTTAGATAGCCCATGTCTCTGACCAGCACAACATAACCTTGTCCGACGGTGATGTTGCTGTCAACTCAACCAACATCACGCATCAACTTTTAGCACTTAGCGAGGTGGCACGGTAGTCAAATATTAGACTTGTATCCGGGAGGATCGAAAGTTCAAATCTCAGTCCAGCCAGAATCCAGCTAATTATTTTTTTTTTTTATGTTTTTGTGAAATAACTTCTTTACCCGTGCAGAGTCCTTCCCTGATTCCCTTCAAAAGTTGTAGTGTTTTATGACTCTGTCTCTAATGGCCCGGGTTTCGATGAGATGTGAAATCATAAATATAATAAGTGACATGTTTTAGCTTGCCATCATACGTCTTCTTTATACCATACACAAACATCAGCGCTTAGTCTTGGAAACAACATCTGTTATCGAGTACGTGTAACAACTGAGTTGCACTAACTACTAAACAAATGAGAAGAAGATAAGTGTCCGTGTGGCTTGATAGGGTACAG
Organism: Clitarchus hookeri; assembly: GCA_002778355.1. Classification (NCBI taxonomy): domain Eukaryota; kingdom Metazoa; phylum Arthropoda; class Insecta; order Phasmatodea; family Phasmatidae; genus Clitarchus; species Clitarchus hookeri. The sequence goes on along the minus strand of NQII01000581.1, from coordinate 1,631,339 downwards.
GAGGGCTCGTACCTGCGCGACTTATTAGTTGTTGTTGGCAAGAAAAACCTCTTGGTACCGCTGACATTGTAAAATCTTCTAACTCTCATCATTCTGCATTTTCAGAGCTGGCATTGATAGAAAATAATTAGGGATGGGTCAGTTCGGTTCTTCGGTTCCAATTTATACTGGTTCTTGAGGTTTGACTCGGAATCGGTTTTAGGTTAACAACTACTCGGTTCTCGTGTACCGTATTTACTTGCGTATAGCGCAGCCTTTTTTCCCAAATCAAAGGAAAAATTTTGTGGGGTGCACGCTATACAAGAAAAAAAAAAAGGAGTTGTAGTCGTAAAATGTTTGGTGATGTTTAGAAGGAAGTGTAGGGGAAAAGTCTGTTATATCTCATGTCTCACTCTTACATCATCACTCCTCTCCCTTCTCTCTTTTTATCACTCAACCCTCTCCAGTAAGCAACACTGCTAGCCGATCGATCGATACATTCCTCCAAGCCTTCTTTGTTTCCGTGTAAGCCAAAGGATAAACAAAATTCCAAGCATAGGCGGTGGGTGGGGGAAGGAAGAAGCGACGTTTTTTTTAGAGGTCTCACATTCTAGCAGACANAGCCTTCTTTGTTTCCGTGTAAGCCAAAGGATAAACAAAATTCCAAGCATAGGCGGTGGGTGGGGGAAGGAAGAAGCAACGTTTTTTTTAGAGGTCTCACATTCTAGCAGACAAAAAAAACCAGCATGTCACTGCATAAAAGAAGCAAAAAAAAAAGGATGTCCACCGCCCAGTAAGATGCAAAAAGTAAAAGGAAGCTGGCCACCCGCCTCAGTTGTTGATGTTCTTTTAATGACCGTAGGTTACCGTTATCATACAGCACGCCACAATGTTTTGGCTTTTAACGCCACGAGTTGCTTAATAAAAGTATTTTCCAAACATTTCACAATCACCACATATTAGTGTAAAAAAATAATCGTTTGTTACATATTTACTAACCTTGAATAAATTTAATACAACAAGTTTATCTGTATACAACAAATGTTATCTTCACACTTTGTTATTGTTCAATTCTTCCATAGGTTAAATAAAACATTTAATGAATTTTACTTGCATTGGTTTAATGAAGTTGCAAGCAAAAGGCAAGTATTCAAAATAGAACCGAATACTAGAACCAATATTTAAATTGTAGAATCGGTACCAGAACCGATATTTTTTGTTATTCGACCCATTCCTAAAAATAATAATAATAATACGTCTATCTTAAATGTGATGATTCTGTCTGCTGCAAAAAATTCTGATCAGTTAACTTTAATGCATTTATAAATACCAAAAAATGCCAACATTTTTTAAAGGACAGTGCCAAGGGGGTGGGGCCTTGGCCAGGTAGGCCACCCCCTTGATTTCAGGAAGCAATGTAGGGAAAGTTGTAATCAGGTGTGAGAGTATACCAGGCTACATTAGGTGTACTTGAAAAGTTAAAAGTCAGCATGTTTTGAGAGATGAACAGTTTATAGTAAAAGGTGAAGACTCAGTGAAGAAACACTTCAACATTCTGCTACATTGTTCAGGAAGGCAGATTATGGTATCGTGGTTTGTATACCACTTTTACTATAATGTATGCTGTTAGTAAACTTTTTGTACCAAATGTACATCACTTAAGGGCTTGTATAAATAATTATTTTTTTTTGTCTGTTTAAACTGTTGTTTTAGTATACTCCTTAATTTATTTGTATGAATGCTTCCAAATCTTTTCAGGAGATATAATGATGAAAACATTAGTTAAATGAAAACACCACTTTTCAGGTTTCAAAATACCACTTTTTACCATTTCAAAACAACAGTTTTCCCATCCCTAAAACATAATTGCAAAATATTCAATTTTTCTTCAATCTCAGTAAGCTTTTCCATAACTGCAAAAAAAAAATTAGATGAATAAAATATTATAGTGACACCTAGTATGGCTAATTATTGATGAACATGAATTCTTGGTCACAGATGTTTGTCCAAAGTTGTGTAATGCAGCTGGTTTTGTGCCCAGGTCGACGATGCTCTTGGTGGACATGTTGCTGAAGAACGCAGCTAAGGAGAATGGTGGTGGAACAAAACACTTGCGCTTGTGGGTGCAGGCGGCGTTCATGTTCGCCGGAGTATGGGGTCTGGGTGGCATGCTGGATGCAGACAGTCGTCAGGCGTTTGATGATTTCTACCGTGACGTGTGGAGAGGTGCGATATTCCTTAGCCTATATGGTGGCTAGAAAAGCGATTAGGCAAATACGTAGGCAAATGAACACAGTAAATGTAAATTATTGTGCATTACAACATAGTAAATGTAAATTATTGTGCATTACAATGCATTATACTTGAGAATAATATAGTGTGGGCCACATTATTTTTAGTGTTCATACAATTTATGCTGCTTTTTATATTTCTGTGTGGGGCTGGCCTGAAAATAGTGGTCGTTCATATCGCTGATTTACAGGGTATAGGCCATTCACGGTTACTTCACACTTTTCTGAAACCCTATTTAAGTACTTTTGGTTAATTTTGAACAATGTCTGTATTGACTATATTTCCTACGTTTATTATTTTGCATTGTTAACATATTTGTTATACACGACATAGCACATTACACTTAAAATACGTTAATATTTTGCCGCGACTGTGTTAACCCTGTTAAAACTGCAAGGAAAAGAACTGTTATTGATACGTGTTAGGTTATTTCGTTAAAAAGATTGCCTCAGTTGGAATAAAAATTAAAACTAAGGAACAACCAGTTCAATGAAAAGACATGGTAAATTCAAGCACACAACTCGTGTTGTTTATTTTTTGTTCTTAGCAGCGTCATACTTAAAAGATAGTAGTGAACTTGCACACAAATAGGCCTACCGTAACTTTTACTCTGCACATATTTCTATGCATTGGTACTTACTGTTTTCTAGGCTTATTTCATTATTTATTAAAATTTATCTGGCTGGGCTTAGTATTTTGTTGGAGTTGTTGCAAACATTCAAATCACGGAAACGTAAGCGTGTTTCAAACACCTATTGCAAGGTTACAATGTGTGATAAATAAACAGACATGACTTTTATACTATTAATTTTGTCATAAAAACAGTTCACNATTGCAAGGTTACAATGTGTGATAAATAAACAGACATGACTTTTATACTATTAATTTTGTCATAAAAACAGTTCACTATTAAAACGTTCAAATTTTGCAAGTCTGATATGTGCCATCACACACACACAAAACCTGGTCCAGCGTAATGTAATGGCAACAATATTCTCACACACAGCAGTCATGACGCACATTAGAGTATATTTATTCCTGCCGTAGAAAATAGATTTATCACAACATTGTGGCCTAGGTAGGTTTAAAAAACACAACGTATACAAACTTGACGCTTCGTTCTGAAACACGCGATGTCATCGTCATGTCGCCAGTCGTCACTTGTGCCAACTTCAGATTTGTAACAGTCCCGCCATCACATCTAAATATATAAAAATAATTATTTTCATTGTAATAAGTATAAAATATGATAAAACTGAAAACATATATAATTTTCCTGCTACTACTAGCGGTGCGAAACTTGCCGAGAGAGAGAAAGAGAGAGACAGTGACACGCTCCTCTCCACCTGTTAAAGTTTCTTCCTTGGACGAAAAAAAAACACCATGTCACTAGGGTCTACCCACGGTAATTGCGCTGATATTTTTAACTGTAACAATGAAATACGTTTTCTTCAGTGCTACCTAAAAATTTAAAAATATCAATAGGCAATCTTTTATTTACAAATAGTGTTCCAAAAAAATTGTTTAAAACAATATTTTGACTGAACTATTTCTTACTAGCCGTTGCCAACACATTGCTGCACTCACTGTTTTTAATTTGTATTTAATACAAAATGAATATTACATGTTATAGAAGATACTAAGTTAAAATTTCATTTATTCAAAAATATAAGTCTTTAAAGTTAATTGCAGAGTTGTATATTTGTTGTATACAAGTTATTGAAAAAACAGGTTGACATGTTACACTCCTAGGGTGATTTTTCAAACGTGTGTTTCAAAATGTACGAAAAAACCTTGAATGAACTATACCCATTCTTTTAGACTTTCACGTTTTTTTGATGACATTAACAACAGTTTATATACATAACTGTTTACAATTTGTACCGGTTTTTTTATTTTTTACTTGGAAAAGGCTTAACTAAGATTTTTTCACTTTAAATGCATTTTTTTAAATTGCTAATATAATAAATACTATTTTTCACCTTGGTGTGACCTTTCAAATCATTTTTCAGGTGTACAGTACCTGCTAAGGAGACATATCTATAAGACTCTGATAACATCACTGCATGCTCTGTGACAATTGTTTAGTGAAGTCAGTACGAATAAATTAAGCAAACTTTTATAATTTGTTGAATGTTTTCTGTCGAGTTAAATAAGTCTGCTTTTGAGCTTTACATTTGAAAGAGATCTTTGATTCAGTAATTGCACTANTTTGAAATAGATCTTTGATTCATTAATTGCACTGCTTTTTCATAAAGAATGAAAACACTCACATTACTCGGGGAATTAAAAATGGCCTAATTAAAGAAATTGCTTTCAGTGCAGAGGAGTATCAGTGTGAATTATAGCTGTACATATCTTCTGTTTCTTTGTTTCCTTCTGTGTTTCATCTTTGAGATGTTATAAGATAATGTTTAGATTCTGTCTTACAATGTAAGGAATCTTTGTGGTGCTTAAAACAGTTATCTTTGNCTTAAAGCAGTTATCTTATTTTGCTTTCAAAATAGAGAAATGTTTTTACATATTAATATGCCAATGTTATGTACTTATTGTGAACTAGGGAATAACCCACAGTATCCAGTGCCACAGAGTTTGGGTGAAGTAGATATACCGCTGCCTTCTGAAGGCCTGATTCATGACTACTGCTACGTTTTTAAGGGCAATGGCTATTGGAGACATTGGCTAAATGTGCTGAAGACTGCCGAAATCAAAGAGACTATAAACATTCAGGAGACTCTGGTTCCAACTATCGACACTTTAAAGTAAGTTTTTGCATATTGTNAATCAAAGAGACTATAAACATTCAGGAGACTCTGGTTCCAACTATCGACACTTTAAAGTAAGTTTTTGCATATTGTTTTTTAATTTTTATTTAGCTGTCTTTTCAGCACTGCAGCCAAGCCAGAACATATAGGAACGCACCCTACACCATACCCCCCTTCACAAACCAATTAGTGGTGAGGATAACTCTATCAGTCCACAGCCACAGCACTTGAGAACTGTAAGCCAACCTCTAGAAACATGGAGGTGCGGCCTCTGCCTCTCCAAGCAACACGACCTAGTTTTTCGGAGCACACACCCTGAGTACGTAGTCGGCTAGGAAACTGGTCATCTAGAGCCTAGCTCCTAGTGGGTTAGCGGCCACAGTGCACTGCACCGTTATTATTAGGCAAACTTTCTAGTCGAACAACACACTCTCCAGGAATTTCTTGGACAGTCTACTCCCTCCCCCCCTAGGGCAGGATTCGGTTGGGGACGGGATGGCTGACGGGTGCGCTCCTGGGATGCGGGACTTCCTAACTAGCCAACAAAAAACCTCCAGTCTGGTGTAAGACAAGTGTAAGGGGATGGCACTACAAAACCTGCGGCTGCAAAAAACCCTCATTGCAATCAACCACCCCCAACAACCCCACATACAGTCTGGAAACTGTAGCCATACAGAACTATGAACAGTGCGAACTGCGCCAAAGACGAAAACAAAACGGGGAGATTCCGGCGATAAACAACTCCTCCGCCAGTTGCAGTTAGTGGCGCCACAACCCATAATGGTTTCAAACCAGTACAGTACCCTGCGGAAAGTCCCAGATGAGAAGTCACCAGATTAAATATGACCGTGGTTCATCCTCGCGACTACCAGAAAAGGCTGCAAGACGTCCACCAGTGTCGTAATTGCTTGGCTCTAGGTTATATCCACAACTACTGCAAAATGAAAACAGTCTGTCCACACTGCGCCGGACCACACCCCCAGGACGCCTGTGCGAGCCTATCCCAGAGCCTATCCCAGAGCCTGAATTGTCATAACTGTCAAGGCACCCACTCAGCACTGCCAAAACTCTGCCCAAAGTTCTCAGAACTTGTCCAAAACGCCAAGCATAAGCTGAAAAAATTTAAGGAAAACAGCAACTAACGTCTGTGCCCGTTTCAGTGCCGGCTCGAAACCTGGCCAATTACCAAAAAATTACAGATGCGAAAAACCTACCACGTAGCCTTTCATATGCACAGGCGTCTTTAGGCTTCCAACAACCCGATACAGTCTCCACTCTACCCCTAGTAGCACAGGAAGCAACACAACACGCTGCCATACCCACCCAATCAACGGCAATACCAACCAATCAATCCACACCCCTAAGTGTGCCAGGAGGGTTCGGAGAGACACTTCAGGACATGAACACGCTCATGCGGTTTTTGTAGAAGTCCAACTTCGCAGCTATCATGGCACACTTCCGCCCTTACGTTGCCAAAAGCCAAACACTCGCTAATCCACAAGAACAATCCTGGCTTCTCCTGTAGGCGTTAAGTAAGTTCTGCGACTTTAAACCAGATCAAGGTTTCAGACAAACCTAACTTTCCCCTCACTAAGGTAGTCCGTAAAATTCCTGGTATTTTGAACATAAATACAAACTCTGACGAGTGGCATAAACACAAATATTTTATCAAAACCAACTGATCGCAGCACTTTCTGTTTGTAATTTAATAATTCTTATTGCACTTTGCAAGCAAATAATTGTTCACTTACTAAAATACAGATCCTAAATTAATTCTATGCTGGCCACCAATTTATTATTAAATGATTTAAAGACTTTTAAAAATTAAGCAAAGTTTATTGCAAAACAGTCTTAATATACTTAGAATTCCAGATAATCAATATACATTTTATCCCATAACTTGGCCAGAAAACCCAAAATAAAGTATTTCTCTACTTATTGTATATAAAAAGAAGTAAATTAAGATGCTCTATTGCCCCAATTAAAAGCTTTTAATTTTTCAGATGAAATTTTTTACTTTAAAATGTGTTTCACGTAAGAATATGACAGTTTTGCCATCTCTTGGGTAGCAGATAGTACTCCGCCTACCGCAAGACCTCTCGGCCAATCATAGACCTCCAACCACTAAAAATTACAATTGCCAGCACGTTTTTCAAGCTTTACTCAGCAAACTTGTTGCTTTTTTTCAAGAAAATATTAAGCAAATAACTTGTAAAAATATTTTAAACTACAAATTGCACGCCATCAGCGTATTTTTGCAAACAAAAATTGTTTTATAACCAATATTTCTAGCCCACTTTCAATTGCTCGTCAGAGTTGCACTCACACATGAATACCTGCCTTTACTCTCACTCATGTTTGTGGCACGGTTTCTTCATTATGCACTATTTTCATTGTCCATCATTGTAATTTTTGTGATAGATGTAATTGTCTTGTAATAAACAACTGTGTCATAACAAACATCTCGAAATAACATTTGAGCTGGGGTGTATAGACATTATTGAAGTTGTTTTTTATCATCACTTGGTAAAGCAGGAGGGATTTGTGACTAGCAGTGTGAGATAACATTAATGTATGGCTGGCTCACACTGGTGTTACCGGGATCACTAGGGTTCAGCTGGGTAGGCTACAAAACACAAGGTGTCCATGAAGGAATCAGGAATTTCCTTGGCCCTCTCCCCATCACACCTTCACCCCAGACTAGCAAGTATGTATATAAAGGACGGCATTGCAGCCATGAATTCCTCTTGTTTACAAGTTATAGGAGTCTGCATGTAAGTAGGTCAATTAAATATTGCTGTCTAGAGATGCACCACAAAATTTGCAACTGCTTTGCAATATGTGGGATTAAATACATACATATTAAACTTTGAGATAATGGATGCAAAGAAGAAAAAAAAACACACACACACACGCGCACATGCACCCCCACGTGCACACACGCACCCACACACACACTTAATTGGGCCCCATGAGTTGGTTACCTAAGCTGTCAGACTTTCCGGGAGTGTCAAAACAGTGTGTGCAGAGTAGAGCTCAGTGGGCTTGTAGCCAGTTAGAGATCACTGCATTTATTCTAAATAAACTGTCCTCTTTTTTAAAAGAATTGGCACCTGTGGAATAGGGTGGGCATTATATATGCCTCCCAGCGAAGCATGTGGCTGCCTGCCAGCCTGTGCAGGTTAATGAATATTACGAGCGAGCAGGAGCTGTCAGTCGAAGGGTACAGTCTGAGCCCGATGCATATACATACAACCAGATGAGTTTAAACATAAAAAATTACGTACAGCAAGTCACACCTTCAGTGTTAATATGCTTAAATAGGGTAAACTTATCATATTTTATAGTGTACATAATTGTTAATGAAAAACCTAAACAAATTTAATATAAACATAAAATGTGGACTACTTGCCCTTCAGTCCGGCTGTGTGCTAGTGGACCAACCTGAAAACCACCCATTCACTCCATCTTGGTAACAGTTATCTGCTTTGTTTCTGTCAACATCACGTGGCTGACATCACCATGTACCCATGTACCGTCTTTGCCATAGCCATGTTCTCATTGGCTGAAGGGAGAAGTGAGTGAGTGCTGTGTAAGCACTTAAATCGTTACTGGTAGAAATAAACTAGACTCAAATATTTTCCTGGCAAGCCATGATTAAAAAATGCGGAGAGAGTTACACAGGGGTAGGTATTATTGCGGAGTAAAGACAGTAGTTGAAGGAATTTGTGTGGTATGAGGGCTAGAGTGGATTGAACTTGACTTCTCACTATAGTCATTCAGGAGAAAAGGAGAGCTAAGCCACAAGTCATTGCCTTTGTTCAATTAGTTCTTCGGACTTAAGGTTTTGGTGTGAAACTGCCAATCAGAGATGCAGATCCGTGTGCATCACTTTCAAGCAATTGATTGATGACGTGGTAATATTTTCAGCAAGGGCCAGGCTTCCAGCACATCCCCAGTCAGAGGTACCATAGCAAAGCATGCTCCAGTACTTCAGTACCTCATACTGAAAGTCACGGTACAGTTGAAGTAGGAGGAGGCTCAGTAACATAAGACAGAGTAGCAGTGACTTTTCTGGGTTGCCATAACTTGTCTGAGTCATAGACTAAAGATGAGGTAGACAGATCTGTGTCCCAACTTTCAACTGCTTTTCTGCTAATATGGCTAACAAAAATGGCGTGGATTGGATTTGAGGTTGGAACACTGTTAAGCAAACAAGTCTTTGGAGATGTTTTTATACTTCACCTAACTAATTTTTGATGCAATTGGATTGAATTAAAATAGGTAAAAGGCTTTTATTAATATAATAGTGCTTGTCATTTAAAAGTTAAGATGTAAACAAACACGCTCATCACTGTTGACCATATGACTTTGACAGCTTTTTTTCCTTTGGGGTAGGTCAATGCTGGGTACATGCGTAGAAGACAAATAGCAGTCTACCTCATCTTTACTCTATGGTCTGAGTAGTAGCAGACACCACCATAGCTAGAATCCAGGTCCCCTGACTGAGCTGTTACCTCAGTAGCCAGAGCAGTGTCTGTTAACATATGGAAGGGTAAAGATCAACATTTGGAGAGAGTGTTTGCACAATGTCAGCCTAGTGTTGATGCACTTCTCACTGCTCTGCCTGGCCTAACCACAAAGGATATATTGACGCCACCAGGAGGTCAGTCAGAAATGGTGCTTGGTCATACATACACCATCAGCTTGTTATCGACCGAAGTTAGATGTGGCTACAAGAAAGAGGGGGTGGACAAGTGAAGGAAACCGGAAATGCTAACCCAAGGCAAAAGTGCCTATTCATCCACAGCTTGCAGGGATCAAGTATATTTCTATAATATGATACCTTGTTTAATTACTGTTGTTGAAATCCCATAATGTGTACTGTTTCAGGTATCAATATATAATGGACCTGCATCTTGAACATTACCTCCCCATGCTTTTAGTTGGAGACACAGGCACAGGAAAGAGTTTCTACACTCAGAACAAGATGATGCGAGGACTGTCATTAGTAGACTACGTGCCTGCATTTATTACCCTCACTGTCCAAACATCGGCCAACCAGTTGCAGGTAAAATACCACAATATAAGGCAAAAGTTAGATCTGTACATTGACTTCTACCTTCTTCTAGATTCAGGCGAGTGTATTCGTGCATGAAAGGTAATACTTACAGGAGTTAGTCAGCAGTCTTTGCTATTATTTGTTAGTGTATTACTGTTGCTTGTTATGAAAGCTGTTCAGTGCTAACCTCAACATTATTTTTAGCAGACTGTCTAGGGTTTCTGCATCATGGATTTATGATTGGGTGTGCTTAAGAAAAAAATTATATTATTTTTTTAAATATGTTATATTATAACAAACAGAGGTGAACTCAATACAGTAGAAGCTGTATGGACTATTTTGTGAGGGTCAAATAAATAAAACCATACCAATGGACGAAGTGAAGACATTTTTTTTTAACACTCAAATGGCTGCACTGTGTCCTTCCCTTTTCCTTCTTGGGAAGCCAGCATTTTGATGACTGGTAGGATTAGGAGTAGTGGAGTCTGCTGATGCAAAGAAAATTGTGGCCTCTTTAGGTAATGAACTGAAACCTGTTAGAAGAAGCAAAAGCTGAAAGATTTTTTTTACGAAACAAAAAACGTGCACCCATCACTATGTTGTCATTCAGGGTTTTTGAAGCCGTCTGTAGGCTGTTTTCACTGACAAGTTGATTGTGAAACAGAAATGAAATGCCTCTGCACCAGTTACCTCTAGACAGTTAACAAAATGGAGAGTGTGAAACTCAGGGGATTGCATTTTGTCTGGCTGGTGGGGCTGGCACAGAAGATCATAGTTTTGACTATGTGGTAAGCAAACTGTATTCCCAAAACGTATTGTTATGTGTCACTGGTCTGCATCACATTTCCTTGCCCATCTTGCTCACGAGAGCAAAAGAATGTTTGAAGGTCAAGGTATAACGTAAGAACAGCGGGCGGCGTTTACAAAGGCCAGCAGCTGTGTGCCACCATGATAAGCCTATTGTATGTATTTCATGAGCTCCTGTGGATTGGATTTCTGCGTTTATCTCAAAGAATTTTCTGGTTCATCGTCATTGCCTCTCTCAGCGAGACTCGGGGTGCAGGGAATCTTCCAGATTGAGCGACTGAAACTATTTAAGCATGATAGGCCTCCAAACAGAGAATTTTTGAGAGTTAAGAGTTTGGGCAATTGTGAGACCTTAAGCGACAAATGTGTGAGGACCAGCAAAATGACGAGCCAGCAGAGCATCAAGTGGCGAAGAAAGTGACCAGCTAGAGTGAAGTTGGTGGACAGCGAGCATTGGTGCAGTGGAGAAAGAGACTGGCAGGCAGGACTATTGAACTGGATGCGTGAGCGAAAGACATTTCAAATGATGGCAACAGACATGTGTTAATAATGAGTGTGAATTAAATGACTGTAATTAATACATAGACATTGAGTAAGGTAATTAGAATTGAAATAGCCATTAAATATAGCGCTCACTGAGAATAATAATTGTAATTGTGGAGATAGTTAAATGTTGTAAATAATAGCTGTGGAAATAAATTAAAATCAAATTTAGATCTTTTATTTTTATTAAGACTTCCATCCCTCATGAATTTGAATAAGCCCTCTTAGCATCTTGTAACAGTATTCTCAGGGCCACACTGCTTGCTCATTGTTGAACACTGTATCTGGGACTTGCCCAAAAACAGATGGAATGACTGTATCTATGGGCACAGGTAGTCGTGCCCCTTTCCACCTCACTCAGCTATTTTTGTACGTCCATTTCAATTGCTATAGCTACAAACATTTCTACAGAATGCTTACTAGGCTCACAACGTGCTAGTGTGACGTATGAGATCAGTCTGCTCTCTTTTCAGGCATATGTCCAGTCATTAATGGCAGTTCAGTGTAACCAGCCACTAATTATTATCGTAAAAGTGAAAGAAATACAATCACAATACAAATAGTTGGAGTGGATAATGCATTTTTATGCATGAATGCTTGATCATGATGTTCTACTGGCAAGACCAGCTTCCTCAGGCAGCAATACACTACCCACTGAACTGCAGTTTAAAAACTCTTTTAAGTATATACCTCCTACTTATGCATGTATTAATGGGATGCATACCGCCTAACCTATAAGCAGGGCCGTCTTAAGATAAAAGTCACCCATGGACAAATACTGGTTATTTCCCCCCCCCCCCCCCNGTTCACTTTAGTCACACCCTTTCCAATTTATTTCCCCCATTTTACCTAGTCACCCTTTCCAATTTATTTCCTCCATTTTACCAACATTCTTATGCAACACACACAGAATAAAATACTGATATGTAGAGTGGAAAAAATATTACTAAGAAGTAAAAATATGTGGCTTTGCTTACCAAAACAATGAAAAATTTTGAAATTACTGATTACTCCTTATAAAGCAAACAAATTACATAACCACAAGTATGCAGATAACTTTTCTAGATTATAAATTGTTAAAATTTTAGTAGTTTGATATCAGCATTACTTGTTTTAATTTCACTTTGGAGAGTTTCCCATCTTCCTGTTGACTCACTGAAGAAAACATACACTTTCAGCATGAACATAAAATAAGCAGTCATTTTTAAGCAACGTGAAGCAGCTGATGCTCGTACTAGATTCAAAGAATGTGCTGCGCATGGCACGAAAAGAGCCAGCGGATTGTGCGATTTGATTTTAACTTGTTGTCAGCCGTAAGCACCTGCCATGTTAGGAGCATCGTCATGAGACTCTCCTCTGCCGTCTTTAATGTCAATCTCGTAATCTGAAAGAACTTTCAGCACAGTTATTTCTAAATGGGCTCTGTGGCCAGTCTGGAGTATAAACTTGACAAATCTTTCTACAGGTCGCCACTCTCTGAAACTATTCGTACAATGAATGCAAGTTGATCACAGTGAGTAGTATCAGCAGAAGAATCTACAGAAATTGAGTAATATTTACTGGCCTTCAGTTCAGCAAACATTTCACTCTCCACATGTTGTAGCATCAACAGAATGAATTCATTACATATGTTTTTAGACAAGTAACTAACATGGCCAAAAGGCCTATGTTACTGTAATTCACTAAATGAGTCCTTAAAAAGGATCATGCTATGAAATCAAATCCAGAAGTCCCAGGAAGTTCCCAATGTCGTTTGAGCCGACAGTTTCATTGGACCCTCGAAAAGCTAAGTCCTTCCCAAGAAATTTGATAACGCATGTGACTATGCAAAATCTGTTTCCAGTACAAAACACATTTCAAGTATTGCTCGTGAAGCTTAGAATCTACTTTACCAAACACCTTTTCTCTTAGAGACATACGTTTTCATATTTTTGCTATGCCCATGGCTTTGCTCATGTTCACTGAAACAATTTTCCTGTCTCTAATCATTGAATCCAGTACAAAACAAACCCAAATTTTTATTTTCAGTTCCAAAAAAAAATTTACAAGGAATGCAAAAAAAATTACCATTTCACACTGAATATCGTAGCCACTCCCTCTTTATAGTTTCTCCATTTTTTTTTTTTTAATTTTGTTAGAAATTGTCTTTGTAGCTGATCTTGAAACTGTTCCATACACATGCTTAGTTTTTGAAATCCAGTTCATTTACATTTTCTTGAGTGGAAATGTTCCTGATGATAAGATCTATATTCTCTTCATTTAAGGGAGGCCATTTAGCTGGATCCTTGAAGTTAACCCCAGTTAGGTTACCACATTCAGAAACATATTTATATATACACTGTTCACCGTAAAGTGAGCACTTTTGAGGCCCTTTTAAAATAATATTTTCATGTAAGTAATAAACACAGAGTGTAGATTCCACCACACTCTGAAGTTAACATAAAAGGCTAAAAAATATATATATTTATTGACTATTATTCCAAATGAGAGGGCTTTCAAAAGTGCTCACTTTACCATGAATAGCCTATAGACATTGACTCTGCAGTTGATGGCGACGAGTTCTCCTCCATTACAAAGTCATTGTTTTCTTCTCTCCCGGAAACTGAGGAACTGTAGCTCGCAGTCTCAATAATACCAACTATGCTTTCAACTAATGGCTCAGAATCCGCAGCGGAAGGTTGAGCAGTAGTCCGTGGTTTAAAAAATATGTCCGATTTCGGCACCTGGTGCAAAACCACAGAAAAGTCTTTTTCCTTCTGTTTGTTTATTTTCCAAAGCTGTGCGCTACTCAACTTGCTATTACTCTTCCTAGTAAAATATTGGAAGCAACCATGAATTAACCTAGTATTTACTCCAAGCACATGCACCTCAAACAAACTCATGGCACGGGCTGCACATTTTATCGGCACGCATCGCCCGGCAACTACAGTGATACTGAAATAACATTGCCCTCAGGATGATTGCTGCTGCAGTACATGATGTTTATTTACACTACCTGGCAATCTGCAACTGACACCAGTGCCAAACATTCTTTCTTTCCCCACCCCCTCTCACAGGAATCATATTACAGGTGATAATCCCAGCCTGGCTGTTGTGAGATAAGCAGGTATTCATTGTATGAAACATGGGAGTGAAATAACCCATAATTTGTTTATCGCAATGCTTAAATGTAGTCCTAATTAATGTGACATGTCTCAAATAAAAGTTAGCCACCTCTGCAAAATTTTATGAAAATTAAAAAATTCCAAACAATGAATTTTTAAAAAGTGCATGGTTTCAACAAGTGCCCTTTTAAAACGGTCACCTCTGAGTAATTGCCTCATTTGCCCCTTACGTTAAAGCAGCCTTGCCTATAAGCCTAATTGAGACTATCACACCTTACCTGGACCGCTCCCACCGCAATTACAGACGTGAGATGACTTGGATAGGGGTTGGTTTGCACCTAACCAGGCACAGATACCACCAAAATGACCGCCAGTTGCCATTTTGCAAACTAGCCTGGCTCAACCGCCACCCACTACCACCCCGTCTCGCAGCTGCTATGGAGTAACTATAAGAAGAAGCAGTGTCACCCCCACACACTACTGACCCCCGGGAAGTCTGTGGCATGGATATATATTGAGTTGCAGAACTGCAAAACACTAGTTCTTCAGCCATCACCTGCATACCTCTCTAACAAACACAACGATTCTCTGCCTCTAGCACCACTAGCCAAAACTGTATGTTATGAACCGGCAATATTTATCAATAGAGAGACAGTTACCCTCGAAGGTGTTCAGAGGCCGTGCTAAACATGCTGCCTACCTCATTGTGACTAGATATGTGATTATTGTGCCTAAGGACTGTTGGATAACTAGTAACCAGAGTAGGCAGCAGTATGTAGACTTGGCTGAGGCCACTCGTTTGCACGAGTCAGACTACGACTGGGGTTTTATTGTGCTTGGAGTTTGACTTTTTACAGGTAGAGCTCCTCACAGCAGAGCTCTGATCATTTTGGATTAACTCTGCAGTACTTAATTTCCAAAGTTTTTGATACTGGGGAAAAGACTTTCCTACTCATTAACTTGCCATTACAGTCTACTCTAACGCAGTAACTTACCACATCAACAGAGATTTCTGAACCAAGAATAGGAGATCCGGTCACACACTCTCAGATAGAAACAAGACAATACCTACGGCAAGCGAATGCGCCTCAATGGGAAGGGGATTTACAGTTGCAACTTCACGCCCGGTGCTGTGGCTGTTCTGCCTGTCTTGGTTGTACCAAGGTTCCTCGGGCGTGTTGGTCAAACACGATACAGTATTGCGAAACCATCACTAGGTCACACCCACATTAATTCCAAGTTACTGTTACCACCCCTAACAATCCAACATGTTGACGTGACCAAGCTTGGCTACGGCGAAAAAGCCAACTTGATCTGCGGTGTTCCCAGAGTTGTTAAGTAAAATGTGGGTGCCCGGCGTCACAGCTTTGCGGTGAGCTGATGAGATAGGGTCGTTCGTTGATGGCCTAGGGGCTCTGGTGAACACTCNGTCACAGCTTTGCGGTGAGCTGATGAGATAGGGTCGTTCGTTGATGGCCTAGGGGCTCTGGTGAACACTCCGTCAGACACACTATGCCGAGGTTGTCGGCCACCTCGCACGCCGTACTTGATTATCAATAAAGAAACAGTGATGCTGGTTGTGAAGGTATTTATTACCCTGTTATGTACACTCAACTACACAGAAGGCACGTGGCCTGAATGGCCCGGAACTACAAGCGACCACGAGGTCTTATAACCTGAGTCTCGAGATGCACTTTTGATTTCCAATAAATGATCACGTCGCTCTCCCCCCAACGCTATGCAAGTTAAATAATAAAATATATGATGATAATGATTTATGATGTTGTGGATGCGACTGGATACTATTCGACAGATGATGTCCTTGCTAGTGCTTCTGCGGCGTGGGAGAGCTTAACGTCTGTGCTCGTCCAAGTCCTGGCGATTACTGCCGGAAATGTGCGTCGGCTTCCGCCGCCTAGACGCCGCCGACGCCATGCGGTGGTACAGTGAAACATAATATACACTAAAAGATGATTATGGGATGAAAAATGATATGAACTAAATTAACACAACAAAACATAATTACAATTACACAAATACATAATAAAAATGATAATACTTATTCTAAATGTTTTCATTGCACCAGCCACAGCATTGCCAAATGTAGAATATCACATGTCTCTGGCTGTGGCTGGGCAAATTTTCTCCTTATGGNGTGGCTGGGCAAATTTTCTCCTGATGACAAAACAAATTATAAATGAATTACACACTGACATTATTTACAAATACACTGACGAAATAAACTGAATAAATAATAAACACTAATGCACTCGTGCCCACAAGCCTGTCGGTGTGGTGCGTCTGGTGTGGACATACTGCAGCAGTCGGTGGGCAAAAGGACTCGTGAACGTGCGGTTCACGTCAATGTCATCGCAGTTTACTGCCAGGTGTTTCAATTGGAAGACAGGTTTGAGTAACCAGAATCCTGGTAGAGACAGGAAAAGACTATATACTGAGTCTATCCATTCACATCTGTTCGATCCAGCACGATTCACCATCAGGTGTAAAGTTTCAGAGGATGGTAAAGTGAATTATTTCTGCACGATACCGTGAGCTGTAAAGAAGTGTATAAATATATTGCACAAGAATTAGCTCTACAGGAATACATTACTCTAGCAAAATATTTTTTCGCACACTTGGCAAAACTTGCTGCCTGCGCTTACTGTTTCTTGGATTTCCTGTAGTTGCTGCCAGAAACTAGCAAATTTCAATTATTAAGTGTACTATTAATATATTAATCTCTGATCACATTAAATCATATTTTAATCTTGTGATGTTCTGTTCTTGTGCTCTGTAGGAGTTGGTTGTGTCCAAGCTGCACAAGCACAGGAGAGGCCTGTATGGTCCACCACACGATATGGAGTCCGTCATATTCCTGGATGATCTCAGCATGCCAGTCAAAGAAATTTATGGTGCACAGCCCCCTCTGGAGCTGCTAAGACAGTTGTTTGACCATGACCATTGGTACGTTATTTGTGTGTATGCGAGTTACATCCCATTACCTGTTGCAACCATTCCAGGTGTCTGATTTGGCAAAGGTGTTATGTTTATATGACAAGAAGCCAACTAGTAATGACTAAAGTATGGTTCCTGGTATTACTCGGTTTTTTTTAGAACCAATTCAGTAGGGTGGTGCGAATGTGACTTTCTTCTCATGAAACGAAAACAAAAAATATGTTACAAATTTTTGGGAACATGAAACAAAAATGGAAAATAATTTCATAAGAGTTCAATCTTAACGAAAGTGTAATAAATTTCATAAGATTTTAGAATGATATTAATTTTAACAAATTCATCACAAACCACAGTGGATCTTGCCTATACTTCAATTTTGGTTTTATGTAGTTTTTTTAATTTAAAAAGTAATGAAAGCAAACGAGATGATTTACAGACAAAAATTTCCTTTGCTGGTGCACTAAATTAACATTCATTAAACACCTGAATATTTATCGAAATTTAGGATTTTCGTTTTGTTACAACTTTTGGCAACAAAATTTCTTATCAAAACAAAAATGAAAGTTGTAATTTTTCATTTTTGTTTTGATGTACCAAATATTTGCACAACCCTACAATTCAGTAATCTATTGGCTTGGAGCACACTTTAATCAGGTGAAATTTAAAACTTGTGTACCTATCAAGCAAATTAATACCCATACTAAGAAGAGAAATTCAAACAAGTGGATCAGTGTACCACAAATTTGTAAACAAAAATTATTCATTGTTTCTTTATGAAATTAATGTTTTTGAACGTAAGAGCAGTTTGTATTTTTGCAAAATAATATGGTATACGCCTTTCCTGCTTTAAAAGGTACGACTTGAAGGACATGTCGAAAATGTTCCTGTTTGACGTGATGTTCGTGGCCGCAATGGGACTTCCTGGAGGCAGTAGGCAGGAGATCTACGAGAGGTTTCTCTGTCACTTCAACATTTACTCCATAAACCCATTCACTGACGAGACCATGAGTCGCATATTCACCAATGTCCTGCTCATTGCCTTGAAGGTAATTGAAATAAAAAATAATTTGATTGGCATTAAATTAGTTATTAATTAAATAAAATTAGTTTTGTAATACATACTATCTCACTGCATTAATTTTCTGCTCAAAAATCTTATTGCCAGCTAGTTTCCTTTGGATTTTTTACCTATTAAGCATTTGCATTGCAAAGTAACCGCGAGGCTGTAGGTTGAGTAAGTGTTTGTAACATTATATTGTGATAGCACTACCCATGTGTCATGTACCTTATTATACTGATGCTTCACTGTCTGTAGCTCAGGCAGCTGTTGGCGTCTACACCTTCTCCCCCTTATGGCCGTGCAGCTGGAGTCCTATTTACAGGGTTACTTGGCGGTTTAGAGATGGTGAGGTAGGTGGCCTGGCTTGGCCAGAATCTCTACCACTTGACGGTTGGCTGTAAGTGGTGCTTGTCGAATTATTGGTTGTGCAACAGTCCGAATAGGTGCAAATGCAGTAAGGGCAGCTGGAGCATGGCCTGATTGGGTCTGACTATTTACGATTGGTCGAGTAATGTGAACTGGTTCAGGTTTGGTGGCTGGCTGAACGTTAGATCTGACAGGAGTAGCAGTAGCATGGGTGGCTGTTCCCTGGTGGAATGAAAGTCTCTGACAGCAGCTGTTTGGAGCCTTGGAGCGAGGTGGAGTTGGTGGTAATGGTGAAGTGGCTCTCGGTACATAGAAACAGCCGGACATGTAGCCAGGTGAGAACCCTGGATCCACTCAGTGATTTCTGTCTGGTGTTCGGCCATTTGAGGCATCCCTCTACCATGCTGCCTCTACCCTCAACTGACTGTACACAAAGGCATTGCCTAACAACCCCTCTTCACAACTTCCTTCATGTTGAGCTATCCGGAAAACCTTCCGTTTCCTAGGACTGCCTTTGGGGCATAGAGTTTGATAGTCAATGAGAAGGGGGGGATAATGGGTTTCCTGTGTGGAATGGTAGTGCAGCAGTTATGTTATAAAATAGGGAAATGCAGGGGGTAATCTTAAATGGGCCTTTCGGAAAGCTTACCTCTTTCCAGCGCCAAAGCCCATGTGGTTTCACAGGCCCTTTCTGGGTGTTCCAGAGGATCAGAATGTAGGTCACCCCATAGTCCCCACAGTAGTGATGGCCCGATACTGAAAAAACCTGATACCGATGAAGGTTCCGATATTTAGGATTTTACCGATCCGATACCTGTAAACCGATATTTTCATTTATCATACCGTAAGCAGACATTTATCACTAAAGTGTTTGAGAGAAATATGCTGCCGGGAAAAGTTTTGTTTGCAATAAGCTAAATTGACTTACTGTTAAGTGAGATTTACTTTATGCCCGGTACATCAAAGCAGCAAAAAAAATAGTTTAACATTATACAAAATTATATCTCGCTACAACATATTACCAAATAAGTTAAAGTTGCAAAAAGGTCGCTAGTCTACAAAAAATATGTAAAAGGACAGGAATGAAAACTAAGCTAACAAGCCACTATCATTTTGTTTACTTTGAGAAACTAACGTCGAACATAAGACTGCTTTACCAAAAATAAAAACGTAATCCATGAAGTGAAAAATAATGATGGGCATGTACATTCTAATTTGTTTTTATCGTAAGGAATTTTTTAAATTTTTTTTTAAATTAAAAATTATTTTTTTTTTAATTATTGCATATTGACATTTCAAATTAATAATGTTCTTTTTAGTCGTATTGCTGCAGCCTGGTGTTAAGAGTTGAGAATATTAAGTGTGCAGCAGAGGAGAGAAAATACTTGAGGTTAGAATGGTCATTACCGATGTGCCAATATTTTAGTGCCGATCTCCAATAATGATAAATGTACCGATAATACCAATATCCAATACCGGATATCGGCTATCGGGCCATCACTACCCCATAGTCCCCATGAAGGTTCATCAACTCGTTCCCTATTTGAGCCACCTCAATCTCCCCTCTGTGGTTCACCCTCAAAGAGCAGGATACAAGCTCAGTCTGGTGAATTTGCTGGCGAAGCAGACCAAAGCCCTGGCACTTTGTCATTGGTGGGGACGTGACTTGGTGGATTCTGTCTGTATGTCGTCATTACCTTTGGAGCAGCATGCAGAACTAACAAGCCTAACGGCATGGAGTAGGATATTGCCACCCCTGCCTTCCCTCGAAGAGATAAAGCGGATGTTGGTTGAAATGGGGGAAGTGGGATGCACGTTTTGGAAAACAAAGTGGTTAAGAGTAAGAACACCTGACTCGAATTTAGTGTGCTTGTTCATTAACTTGCCAGAATATAAAGTCACAGTCCAGCTTGTACCCAAATTGGTTGCCTGAATGGCGAAGCTGAGTTAGCTGCCAAGTGTATGACTGGTGTGGTAATGCAGTGTTGATGGGGCGAGGGTAACCCTTGCAAATAAGGTTGTGAAGCAGGTACAGGTGATGCCAATGCATGGCACAGCATGTCTCACATCTTAGAGAGCAGTCTAGCAGTATGTGACTGTCTAGTAGAATGCTATTGTGTGGCTGGGAAACTGGCCAGTGACAGACAAAGCCTGAGGCAGGATTTGAAGCTTCTTTTATACTGTCCAACCAGTGGCGAGCTCAGCGGATGCGAGGCAAAGGACGAGAGAGAGTGAGAAGAGAGAGCGAGATGGAGCGTGCCCTCCCTATACTGGGTTGCATGCTGGTGGCGCTGCATAAGGGGTGGCAGGCCCAGCTGCGTAGAGTGTGCATGCATATTGTGCAGGCACACATGGACCTTAGCGAAGGAACTTCTTCTCATCCATACTCAGTGCCATGTGACAGTGTAATGATTATGCCTGGGAGGTCCTGGCTGTGGCAGAGGCCTAAATGGATTAAGGATGTCACCTGTGCCATGTCAATGCATTCTTCCATTCATGAAACTTCAGTTCCCAGCACATAATCAGTGGCACCACAAAGAAGTGAACAGTTTTGACAGATTTTATTTAGTTGGCTGCTGAGTTTTTTTACGGTTCAGTGTATTATCACAGAAATTGTTTTCAAATAAGAAATAATTTGCATTGAACATAATGTATTACACATTTATTTAACTGGCACAATCAGCTATATGTAAAACCTACCTATACTGATTTAAAATACAGTGTTTAAGAAAGTTTAAAATTTTAAAAGGAGAACACCAAAGTATTGTGGTATGATTATTAAGAGTTGAATAATACCTTTGAATAAGTATTTTGTTATGAGAAACAAAGAATGTCACAATGGTTATTTTGGCTTTTGAGGATGAGCTGCATTGAGGATATAGTTTACAGACATTGTGCCATGCGTTGCTGCAGACAGCTGCAGGGTTGAAAAACCAATTTCAGTAAGATCTCTTTACATAGCACTTTGTAAATTTTTCAAATTCTCAGCAGAAAGGATAGTAGGTATTAAATACCTGTTCAGTATACTGTGAAATACTTTTCACTATTAAATACATATAAAACTGAAAGTAGTTTTGTGTTCTTTGTACGTATTAAAATTTCACTGTAACTTTCAACCCTGAAGATGCCTGCTGTAGTGCATGGTGAAACGTTTGGAAACTCTACTACCCCAATGCTGCTCATCCTTGAAAGCTATGATAACCATTGTGACAATGGCTATGAAAACCTGCAATCAGCTTTGAACAATGTCACATACAAGAAGGCCAACTATCATGTTGAAATATTTGAGTAAGTTTTAGTAGTTTTAATTTAATAATCAGATGCATTGTGCCCATTCATTAGGCTTACTTTCTTAAACAA
This sequence comes from Clitarchus hookeri, assembly GCA_002778355.1. Classification (NCBI taxonomy): domain Eukaryota; kingdom Metazoa; phylum Arthropoda; class Insecta; order Phasmatodea; family Phasmatidae; genus Clitarchus; species Clitarchus hookeri. Next base: position 1,609,046 of record NQII01000581.1, on the reverse strand, counting down.
CCACTTCAGATAAAGGGTTTCTAGAGTTTGGGGTGGGAAGGGGAAAACCGGTTGTGTGATAATATCCCCCAGCTACATCATGGACAAACCAACTTGTACCTCCAAATTTTGATTTCAGGCAGCTTCCAAATTGACCAAACAAGGCTTGGTTAACCCTGTTCCAGCCCCACCACCACTTGAAGAAAACTCAAGTACAGTGCCATAAATTGAGCTTGGGGTCCTCAAGCTCTGAGAAATACAACCTACTACAGTATTTTGTAGTCCTAATTTAATGCAGGTGTTAAATCATTAACCAAATTTTGTATTGATAATGGATTCATGTTTTATAATACTAAAATACATTACTGTTAACTGATCATAAGGAAAACAAATAAATGGATTCCTTCATACTGATATTTATTTCCAGAGAAATGGATTTTCTACGGAAGTGATGCCTTCAATTATATCAATTGTGCAAGCTACACTGGAAATATACAAATTAGCAATGGATAACTTGCGACCCACACCCGCCAAGTCCCACTACATCTTTAACTTACGGGACTTTGCACGTGTCGTTCAGGGCTGTTCCCTCATCATGAAAAATTCTGTGGTCAACAATAAGCTCTTCATCAAGTAAGTATTATTTCTTTATTTTCATATTACCACATTTTTATCCCAAATGTAGTCGCAGTAATAATTTCTTGTCAACATGTTAAGCATGTTTTTAATATTTTAACGATTGAGTTGAGTGTTGATATGAGGCCTGATGTATGTGCTGGGGTGGTGTAGAATGGTCGACAGGGCATTGCCCGGGGGTGCTCTCTTTGATGTGCCAAGTTGTTCTCGGAGAGAGATTGCAGTTTTTACCTGGCACATCGTCTGCCATGGCGGTTGGGTTCAGGGCATTAAAAGATAACTGGAGTAAGGAAAGGAAGAAAAAGGAGGGGGGTCGAGAGAGATATGCAGGGGGTGGGGGTTCTTGGCCAGGGTTAATGATGGCCGTCCTGGGCAAGTGATCACAGACCACGGGTCCGGACGTGAATTGCACTTCTATAAGGGAACAAGTCCCCTAGTAAGTTCACGCCCTTTGGTCTGCTGCAATTGAGGCATGAACCATGCTACTGCACAGAATTCTATCCACTTTGCAAGTACAAACCCAGGACTGCAGGGCCAAAGCCAGGACCAGGATCCATGTCGCCGATCCGAAGCAAATGCACCATGGACCATAGTCACTGGCCAGGTAGTGAATCACATCTGCGTCGAGAGGAGGAGTCCCAGAACAGGTGCACATCCACCAATCTGCCATGACAGGGTTGTGTACATGTTACCGTTGGAAGGTAGAGGCCCTAGGCAGCGAGCTGCCTTCCCAATGCAAGGGTTGTATGGCACCAAGAGAATAAGAAATGTCAGTGAGGTTACCAGATGAATCCTTTACTGCAAGCAAAAACATTGCTCAGCCAAGCCCTCTATAGTCCATAATGGAGACTGAGCTACTCTGACCCAGGTTTTACCACCCAGAGGTATGACTGAGGATTCATCCTCTCGGCAGTTGAACAGAGTACCATCCAACTATACAGTGCACACAGTATGTGAAATGCAAAGCAGTGGCAGTGGCCAAAATGTAGTGGGTATTGCAATCTAAGATTATGAAAAGTACAATTATGGCTGCCGATGCAATGGCTCCTTGCGCCAGCTCTGGCCCTTATATATCATTGAGTGACAGGGAAAGGGGTTAAGTAGGAGGGTGTCCAACCACACGGAGAACCACCATCCTGTCTTATCTCATGCTTGGACACTTGCACAGGGTATCCCCATCCTCTGACTCACGCTGCCCACACATGGCTGTGGAGCAGCTGGTACTTGCTGCTGGCCAGTCACTGAAGCACTGTAACTCAACCCTGGCAGCTTACCATTTTGCGTTCTGCCATTTGCGGTTTCAAGACATGTATTACGTCAGCCACCAACACGGTATTCCGTGTTTGAGCTTCCTACCAAGGGGGAGGGGGAGTGTTGTCTACCACAACACAAGTTGTGACCCACCGGTCACAGCTCTGTTCCTTATCTTTTTAGCTTGGTTTTGAAATCTAGGTTGTAAACTTAGCAGAATTTATACTTAACTTCCCAGTTTTAATCCATATTAAGCATGCCTCTTTTTCATCTTTTTTTTTTTTTTTTTTTAATATTGTGGCCCATGCACATTTTTTTGTTAGCAGACATAGGCCTACAAACAATATTTTAGAAGTGGAGAAATAGTATTATGATTTGACATCTTCAGGCTATGAAAACTAGCTAATACACGTTAGTTACAGAATGCGTCTGTAGTTGGTTTGCTCTTAAGCTGAAATTGTTTATATATTTTCTTACAAGCAGTTTTTAATATAATACTGTATCTCTAACATTTGTTTATTTTCGATAGAAGGTTAAAAATATCTAGTGTGATCTGGTCTTACGAACCTTGAGACTTTAGCCCATACATGCATAACATCATAGCATTCTGTACAACACAGGAAATGAGTCCTTTATGCAGTGTCATATTGTCCGTGCGAGCCTTTTATGTGGCTTGGTCTGTGGACGACTGAAACTTTGCATCACCATCCACATACAATCATGTGAAATTTTAAGAAAGAGATGGTGCAAAACTCAGTTAGAATCAAATGAATTGAACACTGAGAAAATTAGTGTCAATATTCAATGTTGCCATTAGTTGTTCATCATAATTAATTTCAAGTATTACCAGTACACAAAATTTTTTTATCCCAATATTTTTTTCAGAATTTGGTAACATATAAATTCTTATTTTATGTTTTAATATTGGTGTGTGTATGGACATAATACGTATCTACAGTTTTTCATTTTGTAATTAAGGTAGCAATCGTTTATTTGTCTTTCCAGATTAATTTGTCGTAATCTGTGTACCGCCTGTCTTTTTTTTTTCTTTTAGATCTGACGTGATCCCTTTTACATATCAAAACTAAGCAAGTTTCTTTCCAAAAGAATTAGAAATTAGTATATTGTAACGTATCAATGTTCACTGTTCCAGTATATTCTGTTCATAATGAACTTTGCTTTTAATCAGTGTATTATACTCATAGTAAATATAAATTACTTGGTTTTGGTTTTGTTTGCAGGTTGTGGATTCATGAAGTACTAAGAGTGTTTTATGACCGTCTGATCGACAAAGAGGATCGTGCATGGTTGTACAATCAACTACGTGCTTGTGTGCAAAAGCACTTCGAGGAGAATTTTGACACTTCTTTCGACAATTTGCCACAGGTGGATGGGAAGGTGTGGGAAATATTTTGTTGTTTTCTACTCTGAATGTCATTAGTTGTGTAATTGCCACACAAGTCACAGCTTTATTCACCTCACATAATTGACAAGTGGGTAGTTCTTTGGCCTTCCACCTTAGTAGAGCTTTGATTCACAGCTGGGTCACTCCCGGAGTGGGTTTTCCAATGGTACTTCTGTTTCTGCCACCATTGCATTTTATCTTCTCTGCATCACTAGCTCATCGTATCAAATTCTCTAAGCTGTCAGTAGTGCTAGGTATTTCCTTCAGTTAAAACAGCCAGCTTCATTGCCTGTCAACTACCTCTCGTGTAACTATTGCCGTAGAGTCGCAACAGCATTTGAAATGCTAAAAAACAATGGTGTAGGTAATATGTAATGACTGTGATGTATCCAAGTAGGGTCTTCTTGATGTATTTCTTATGACTAACAAACCTCACAAAATAAGTAAAGACAAGATCTTATTGTGTTATTTTAACACATATTTCATCATTAAAAATTGTGGATATTTTCTTTATTGCCATAAAAGATGCTTTACATGTACAGAGTTATTGTCTTTATTTTATAAATGCTAAATATAGTTAACCATGTGTTCTTACACATATATTCCTACTCGTGTAAAACTAAATAATAGTTATGCAACTACATAAACAATAGAAAACATTTTATTACAATTAAGAAACACATATTATTAACACATATAAAAACCACATTTTAGGATTTTAATTTTTTCTGATACAATGTTGAAGTTTTCAGACAGTGAAGTTTTTCTTTTTGTCGTTACCTTGCAAGGATAGCTTGTATATGATTTTGTGGAAGAAAAACATTTGATCAAGGAGTCAAAACTGTTTGTATACCAGTTTATGTTTTTACAATTTTGCGTATTGCATTAAATTATCATTTTAGTCATATATAGGCAGTGTCGAATACTTTACACTCTTACAAACTCAACATAAATATTAACAACTTCTGAATTCCCCCCCCCCC
>NQII01000581.1:1555202-1604779 GCA_002778355.1 Clitarchus hookeri | reverse complement strand
TCCTCAATCCCTCAGTATGTTTGGGAAACCATTATGTAGAAAATTTACATTATTCTTTTCACCACTTTGTTTATACATTTTGAGTACCTACTGATTGTCAGTCAGTTTCACAGATAAAAATGTGTATTTTGACTAAATTTAATTTTAATTTTGTTTTGACTTAAATTTCAGTGTTTTGGTGGTGTATTAACTTGCATCATTTCGGTGTAATTTCTGTTTTATCGCTATTCACCAGATAATTTTTCCTCAAAAATTAAGTAATGTAAAATCATGTGTCTTTGTTGGTCTAGAAAATAATATGTACACTTTGAGGAAATAGTACAAAACTTATTAGCCTCTTCATACTTATGTGTAGAACTAGCTTGAAACTTGACTTTACAAGCGTGATAGATTCTATATTCCTTGCTTGTGTGAGAAGCAAAGCAAAGATTACCTTCTGGATTGCTTGTGTTATGATACGTACATATTAATTTCATTTAAACAGTCCTTATTAAATACTCCGCTTGTATGCCTTTCTAATAATAATGAGACTGATAAACTGGAAACTAACACAAGTTTATTCTAAAATGCCACTCTCAAGCACCTGTACATTTTTTCACACAACACGACATTCAAACCTTGGAGCCCTTGCATTGTAAATTGGCGGGTAAGATAGAAAGCCAGGATGATAAGCATTTTAACATTAATACAAAACCTTTTGCTGTGTTTTTTTTATCTTTACGATATCCTTTTCTTATGTAAGTTATAACGAAATATGTACAAATTCATTACATTTAAACAGGCATTAATATTCATTGCCGTAAGCTTTACAACAATTATGTAATCTATTTGGATACCTTTCCTTCTAAGTAGGTAGTAAATAACCGTATGTGTTTCTCTGTAAAAACATTTCTCAGTAAGCTGTCTGTACGACCTCTCAGTATATAAAATGTTTTAAATCTTCAAATAAAATTCATTTTGTCATGCTGTATGTGTAGATAGGTGAAGAATCACTGCAGAAACTTTTTTTTGGAACGTACATGGATGTCGATGCACTAGAAGAAGAAAAGAAATATGAAGAAGTTGTGAGCATTGAAGAATTTCACAGTTTGGCAACAGATGCATTGGAAGAATACAATGCTACAACAAAGGTGAAAATGGACATTGTGCTCTTCAGGTATGCATATTAAAGGAAAATTGGTAAATTTTAGAGGCTCATCTGTGGTGATTATTGTTGTGACACTTCAAAAAATACATTTAATTTTGTTTTGTTTCATATCCTTTCAATATGTTTGCCACCACTTGAATGTAACTGCTCTGATTATCTTGGATTATAATTATAACCAATCTTTTTTTGTTAATTAACTATAATTTTTTTTAGCGACATCATGATTAATTACTAATATACGGATATATTTTCAAATTTATATTGCCATGTAATTCAGTACCAACAAGAAGTATGTATTGCATTATAATGTAGCAATGCATATTTTCAGGTAGGGTATTAGATAATATTTTTTAAGCCAGAATTTAATGAGAATCGTCAATATTTTGTTAAAAAAACTGATTAGTAAAGTGTCTTCTTGTGTGCCATTTTGTAATTTAAAAAAAATTCTCTACAAATGGTAAGGAGCATGGTTACGGCCAAAATAAAGCTTAACAGAGAGGCAGTTTTGACCATAGTGCTGTTACGTTTACTTAAGGTTGATGTTTTAAATTAAGTCAAGTTGCCAGTCACTGGGTCTATTTGAGTTAACTTTCTTACGTGCGACATTTAGGTTTTTCTGCAGTGTGGTGTTGAGTCAATCTTTCGATGGCAACAGAAATGGTAAATTCGTTATTTTTATCTTATTTAACTTTGTGTTGTTGCTGTGTTTATTTTGTCTGTTCTCCAAACAGTTTCCTTAAAGAGCAGCTAAACTCAGTTATAGATGGAAAAGTCCTTATCAGGTACAGAGATTCCTCACTCAGGTCACAGTTGCACTTTGTGACCCTTCAAATAGTCAGTTTGTTGCGCGAGCTCGTATCTCTCAACTTAAGAAAAGTTTGCCTAACCTCAAATAGGTTAGTGGGGCCCATGTCATTTTGTTATGTATTGTTAGCACAGTTCAGAAGTACTGATCATCCATCTGAACATACAGTTGTCTGTGACATACATGAAATTTGGTTTGGTTGACCAGAAGCTAACTTTCTTTAGCAAATAGTAATCCAGTTGAAATTTTATGAAAAAGCCTAGGTACTAAGGGTAAGTATTTTTGTGTGCACACAATTTTTTATAAGTCCACCCTTAATCTAATTCTCTATTTAATTTTAACAATTAATATAGGCTTGAATACTCTATTTTATGTCTGTACGGTGTAATATATGTTGTCTTCACTTATGATCATGATCAGTGTTGTATTCCAGGCATTCAAACTGAACTGTATTCTGCGCAGCACATCTCTTATATAGAAATAATTCTTAATTTATTCAATTTTAAAATACAAGCTTGGTTCTTTTTGTTTACAGTACCCGACAGTAGGTTAGACTTAAAAATATTTTGCGTACGTGTATAGCAGGCACTCGACTTGCTATCTGGATGAAAACTTATTTTCGTCAAACAGTTATATTGTGGTTGCTTAAATTTGTTTAAATATTCCATTTGGGTGCTGGAGAAATTGCTTAACATCTACCTCATCCGGACCACTCGGCATCAGTTCCATTGCCAGTGACGTTCGACGGATCTAGGATAAGTTGGCTCACTCCATCACTATTGTCTGTCACAATCAACTAGTTTTCTTAAAATCTTGTGTCACACGACGGAACATTTATTAGAAATTTTGAACTACTAAAGTGTCAATGTGAAAAATTTTTTTTTTTGGTAATTTAAAAGTGTTGGGACTGACAGTATATTTTTTTATGTTTTATGATCCTCAAGTGACTAATGCAAAAGTCGTAAAATGTAAATTTAGTCTTAACTGTTAAATGGATGTAATAGTAAATTGTAATAGTAATTGTTTGATGATATCCCGTTTTATCATATTCCGTTTAATAATATGTTTTATGTTTTCTAAGCTGTTATAGTTTGCATTATACAAAGATCAATTGTTATTATATTTTTAAAAATCCAGTTAATCATGTGCAAATATGTTCACTTCGACTAAATGTTGTGAAAGCCTTTGTGTTTGCAAATTTTTATTCTAAAATATAACGCCACAAATCCGCCTATTAGTCATTTTATTTGAATTCCTTATAAATATACAATTTTATTATATAACCTCTGGTACTTATTAATATTATACGATTGGCATTATATTTTTATATCTGTTTCATTTTCCAGCATGCATCTTACTAAACTCTTTATAATTTTTGTGGTAGCAGATTTGATCAGTGACACAGTTACATTCTATTTGCTTCTTTGTGGTTTGGCTAAGGTTAGAATTCAAAGTCTGTAATTTTAATTCGGGAAATTTTTCCTGAAATCGTCTGTAATCCATTGTAGTTATTTTGTGTGTACTAGTATGTCAACTGTTCCAGAATGTGAGTATAAGTAATAACCAAGGTACAGTATAATAATATGCCTTGTGTGGTAATTTTAGCTTTCAAAACGTTTGCATTTTATTTATATATGCTCAGCACATGACCCTGATAGCAAGGTAAATACTGCCAACTTTCACACATCAGCATAATAAGCCTAAGAAGGCTGCTGACAAACTGAAATTTTACCACTTCACCGAAGAGAAGGAAGTGCTTCTCGAGATATGCATTAATTTTGCTGCGCAACTTTGATGTGTTTTGCATTTCTTGTTAAGCCAGCTTATTCAGTAGTTATTGGTTGTTTGTTCTGTCAGTTCTGCTCACTTTTTCATGCCAGTTCAGAGCAAAAGTTGAATAAACTGAAGTAAGTAACTTTTTTCAGGTGATTCAATTAAATTTGGTTCATTCTTTATTCGGAAGTATCTCAACGTCTAGTATATGCCTGAAGCCTAATTAATTTTATAGTAATCAGAACATCAAACAACCCATCTGCATAATTTTGCACCTTCATGTGCTCAGTAAAAAGTAATTTTTTGCTTCAGGTTTCAAAGTTTTAATGTCGGATTTATAGACGACCTTTCCTAAATAAAGTTTCATATTAAAAGCTGGCATTATGTTTATTTCTTAGCATTTGAACAGAATTCAATGTTTGAATCACAGTGTCATCACAGATGTACATGTGTGCCATTTTAATTTCAGATAAAAGTTTAGTTCAGCATGCAAGTAATTAAGCATACTCCACCATTTCAAAGCTCAAAGAGATGAAAATAAATAAATCCTCATTCTGTTATGGGAAGCCACTAAAATCTTATGATAGGCTGTTCATTTATGAATAATTATCATGTACAGTGTTTATAGTGTGCTGGTATCTGCGAGAAACATTTGTATATGTATTGGTGACTTTTAGACTCGTGCCTCAGTGACTGCATAAATACCACATTGGTGTCTCACCAATGCAATCCAGATTCAAACCTTAATGGATCCTAGGCATAATTTTCTCATATGGGTAACACTGCAGGTATTACCTATGGCTGTTGAGTTTTTAAAATGGTTCCATTTCTCCTCTTAGTACAGCCCATTGCTGCTAATGTCGAGGATCTTCTTGTATGTCCAGTTCAGGGATGATTGGTATCTCCGAGTCCCACCTCAGAACAGCTTACCACGAGATAGGTACACCTTCACCTTAGGTTGTAATCCTAACTAGGGATGAGATCCTCGATGTGATACCTAGATACCAATTATACTTTATGGTATATACATGAGAATATCTGAAAGTATCAAACTTTAACATTGTGCTATTGACAGTATTTACCATGTACTTTTTTTTTTTTTCCAAGAAGCACAAAATCACAAAATTCCCATAATATTTGCAAACTGTGTTTTATGGCATAACTATTGCCGCCGCGTAACAGTCTCGCAATAATTTTTAAATGCTGGAAAGTGGAAAACCGCCGACGAGTTGTTTGTAACTCCAGCCACGTCACAACACGTGGAACAGACAGGAAGCGAAGAACCGAAGCTGGAAGTACCATGATAAGTTGTAGCTCCCCTCCCTCAAGAAAAAATTAAAGTCGGAAGGGTGAGGGTGCTGTGGCAGTTGCTAGGCAACCACTTCTCTCGCCAGGTGTGTAAAGGGAGGACGCAACATTGTGCCTGGTTGGGATGAACTAAACTGAGGGTACCAGAGGGTAGCAGACATCCGCCGACCAAGAGAGAGAGATTGCGAGGATGGCGCTCTAGTGGCTAGGCAACTACTTCTTCTCTCGCCGGGTGTGGAAGGGGAGGAAGCGAGGCCACACCTTGCGCCGAGCGTTGGACTGGACGGACAGAAAGTTGCCGCGCTTGTCACTCAATACACTCTCGGTTATCAGACTTTTAGTAAACAAACGTTACAGTAATTTCCTTGAAGTCACAGAATAAAATTTAAAAACTTTGAAATTGCAAAATAAGTGTGTACTGAGCTATGTTTTCCTTAAAGTTTGATTACAGTTTTCACTGCGTAAACGAGATTCTATAGAATCGAAGGGGATGGTGTTGCTGGTTTGTCATTAGTTAAAGATGTTTTAGTTACAGGCTGTCCACAGTTTGTTGCAACTGTAATGTGGGTTTTTATATAGTTTCGGTGTGTGTCAACAACACTAGTAAAATGAGGAATTTTGTTAGCCAAGTTATTTGTGTCCATGCCAATTTAAATTTGGTTTTGAGAAAAGTATCAGTATCGAATATCATGAGAATGTTTTGGTATCGATACTGGTATTGAATGTCGAGAAAATGTGGTATCGATCCATCCCTATTCCTAACCAGATATTTTGTGGAAGTGGTATATTTCTATTAAACTGTTTCTTACACTGCAAATTTGTGTATTTAATTGTGGTGTAAGACAGTAAGTACACTGAAATATGGTGTAGGAGCACAAGATAATTTCAGACAAAATTGTGTATAGTAACATAATTTACTATTGATTGTAGCTAAAGTATCACATAATAGTATTTGTTGGCATAAACTGATAAGAATATACTTGTGATAAAATATGGTTGGAGGTTTCTTAATGTTGGAAGTTTTTCTGCAAGTGTTTGACTTTGCAGGTATGCTCTGGAGCATCTGTCGCGCATCTGCCGTATCCTGGCGATACCGAATGGCAACGGCCTGTTGGTGGGAGTGGGCGGCTCTGGCAGGCAGTCGCTGACCAGACTGGCGACTGCCATTGCTGGCTTCCGGTTTTTCCAGCCAGAGATCACCAAGACTTACGGTAACACCATAAATTAAGATCAGGCGGACCAATTTTATTATTCTATCCACACCCCCATTATTGGTTCATAAATGGCCTATGAAACTGTTAAAATCACTTTTCAGACAGTTTTGTGGACATTGATTTACATTGATTTTTGAACAATATATCTTCGTATAAGAAATGTATTTTGCATTACTTGGGTGTATCTCTCAGTTGCCCAAAAAAACTTGATCAGAGAAAGTTTACTTACATTTCAAAACATGTACTTTTATATACAGTGCTCTGAACTTAGGTCAACATCATTTATCTCAAGTTCATTGATTTATTTAAATATTTTTTAAAATCCAAGTTGTTTTTTAATCAAAGTTATTTTATTTTATTTAGTAGGTTTTCTGAGACTACATTGAAGTGCTTGCAGGGGTGTATGTCCATAATTGTTCAATCAATTACTCCCATCGCAAGAATCATTCAAACAAAACAGCAGTTAGAGTGTTAAACTTTTGCAATAGAACAATGTGTCTAGAGTGTGTGTTCTGGCACAGGTGTTAACGAGTGGCATGATGACCTGAAGCGGGTGATGAAGCAATGTGGTGGTGAGGGCAGAAGTACTACATTTCTGATGACCGAAAACCAGATGAGGGAGGAGCTGTTTCTGCAGGATGTCGACTCGCTGCTGAATTCCGGCGAGGTGCCTAACCTCTTCGCTATCGATGAGCAACAAGAGATATTTGATGTAAGTGCAGAAGCATAAATCACAAAATTGAGGGTGCAATTTCTGTTTTTTTGTTTGCATCACTACTCATGGCTGCATAAAGTAAGTGAGAGTAAGAAGAAATTGAATACAGTTGAACCAAGTTATAATATCCTCTCTTATAACATTTTCCTGCTTGATAAGATGCCTTCTCGTGGTCCACAAAGATGTTTTTCAATACAAAATTACCCTCTTGTAAAGTTTTTCCTAATATAAGGCTGACATTTGTTGGGGCCCTTGAGAAATGTTACAACAGGGTTCTACTCCTAAGTATTGCTAAGCCAAGCCGATACCAGCATGCATTATCATTATTGACCAATATACATATTATCAGTTCAGAAAAAAATAGTTGCTGATTTTACTGGCATTAATACTGATAGTTGAAGTGTTAAATGTATGAACTTTTGGTACCTTTAGAGCTGTTAACAAATGTGTGCATAACTTTCTATGCATGGGATCTTCCCAGACGTTACTAATAGTTCATGCCCATTCTGGGCTCTAAAAAGGTTTAATTTAACCTTAACAGTATGCAGTTACCACTCACAATCACACATTTTAGGTGAAGAAATTTTTATTGTAAAATACTTAAAAAATTTAAATGAAAATGTTTTAAATACTGTAGTCTGTATGTACATTCAAGTTTTTTAAATTCCAAATATAATATTTTCACACATACCATTAATGTTGTTTTTGCCATTAGTAAATAATTTTATTTACTTACAACTGTTTTAAAGCTAATGCAAAATTATTTCACATTACTGCTTTTTTGTAAATTGCATATTTCAGTAATGCACACTTAAAAAATTGGCATCAGCCTTTTAGAAATGTGTACTATTAATGGACAGCTTATAAGTGTGGCTCACAACAAAAAGACAAGTGACAAGCATGAATGACTTCAGCATATTTAGTTTGACACATCTGTCTTTCATCTCATTAGCGTGGCAATGAGGTGAGTGGCCACACAGCCCTGGGCACAGTCTTTGTGGTGCAAAATGCTGGCTTAGGTGGTGGGTAGTTACTCGGGTAGACCTTCTGGAGAACTGGAGTCTCCGACCGATGCCAACACCTGGGGATTTTGACTACGCTCCTGAGGGAGGGCATTCAGTCCAGTTTTGTTTCCTGGAGAATTCGAAGCAGCAGTATTACTTGACGCATGATGCTCCCTACTCATTATTATTATAGACTCCGTATCATCATGTGTGCGTCATGTGCCCCCGAGGGAATCAAACCTCGATTGGCTGCCTCCGAGGCCAACACACATGTAATGATAGGAAGTCACATTGTCGCCCTCGCCACTTGTAAATCCGCTGAGAAGCAGCCATGGGCATGCAAGAGTTTGCCTCTAAGTGCGCAGCGGATACTGCCCGCAATCACACTCGAACCTCCCGCCACCGCCCCGCCAAAAGATGGCAGCAGCGGTGCCGCCCAGCCCAAACCTGAAGAGGAGGCGGCCAAAAATCACACAGAGTGAAAGAAGCATGCGGGAACCCTACGGCCAAGAGGAATATAATGCTGTGCATCCGGCAGAAATGCCAGTTTCTCCACGTAGCTCGCCTTAGCCCAAGTCGTGCTAAGACTCTGTACTGCACAGCCACAGTCCTCCTCAGGACTCTCTAAGACCTTCCAGTCTTCTACTAGTTCTTCAACCAACGACGCCTTCCCCAACACAGCAACCAAAGAGTCGTTGCTACCCTCTGACTGACACTTGCCGTCAAGAGTCACCATGCCCGACACGTACACAACACGTGGTGCCCCAGGTCCCTTCAGGACTACAATCCACAATTAGGGTCCAGTTGTTTTCACAACTATTTAATTGTCAGCTCTCATCCTCTCTTCAAGCCGGGCTCCTCAAGCCGAGAGGCACCTTCACCTGGCTTTCTCTTGTGTGTAGAGATAGGAAGTAGTACAGATCACAGTGTTTCTATTCTCAAGGGAATAAGACATGTAATCTAGCTAACTTCTGTCTTTCCTTGCTCTGTAGTGAACATGTGCCTTTTTCCCAATCTGATAAGCATCACCCTTGAAGGGAGTGGCAGGGGACCGCGTATTGGCTACAAGTTTCCGACGTAGAGTAGGACTACGTGCAGCCCCTAACCAGGACTGCACATCACACACAAGAACAAGTTCGATGGCCACCCATACTGTGGACCCGGTACGTAAAGGTACCTGGTGCGCAAGTACAGTGGAGCCCCAACCACTAGAAAGAGACACAACGAAGCATCTGGGCCAACTAAGTCAGCTAACCCATTCCCTCCAGAGCGTATAAACTTGCTGGAGGGAGTGTCAGGCCTGACGAGGCTTGACCCAGGTACTTCTGGAGTATGCTTTAGCTAGGGGTTTGTTGCCTGCCGCACTCAACAGGATGAACATAAGCAACTTTCCTGTCCATGACGTTCGCTCACCGATGAGGGAGCAGGAGGAACGCCCAGAGGACAGTTGCTATCCTTGCATCTCGCCACCCCCCTAAGTAATCAACCTACACCAGCCTTCAGCTGCAAGTCCCCACGGGAGAGAGCACAAGTCGCCCGGCAATTAGTGGAGCCTCTCTCCACTACCCTCCCTGCCAACCTATTTGGCCTACCAGTTAAGGCTCCCGTAGCTGCTAACCCCGCCGTCGAACTACTCCACCAGAGGTACACTCTTCCCTTGAGAGTTGTCCCTTTTGACCCAGAGTGCAACAGCGACGCACCAGCCGACCACGTGCCCGCCAGCAGTCCACTCCAGCCGGAGCCCAAGCCTACCAGCCAGGGCCAGCATCTGCTGCAAAGGAGCGACACAAGTGGTAAGCTAGCCTGACCCCATGTGTCAAACACCCAGAGGCATCACCTTGCCCTCACAGACTTTGTACCCAGTAGTTCTTGATGCGTCCTACATTATTAAAGGGACCAGTGCGAGGCCAACAGGTCTTACTGCAGACGCCTCCACAGAAGAGTCTGTCTCCAACCTGCGCAACTGACCTGGCACAGAATAAAAAACTTCCCCACTCTTGCTGTAATGTCCCTCTCCCTAGGCCATTGTGCGTCTTACTGATATCCAGGCCTCTAGAGAGAAAATAATGGCAAATCCTGTTCTCAGCCCCAACTGTGTCCAGAGTAGAAGCATTACTGTTGGTATCCAAACGCATAGCTGAGTTAGAGAACGTTTCCCAAGAGGAAAGTAGTCCTATTCCCTGGAGTGGTGGGGGAGCAAACAGTCTACTTTCTCTCCTCGTAGGGCTCAAGAGGAAGTGGCTCTATCACAGGCTTCCAGACCTCTGTTGACGGAATAGTAGCGCGCTGTGCTCTTAACTCCAGTGGTAACAATAGATGCTGCACTATTGCTGATCAGACACTCCGCTGAGGAAAAATGCATTTCCCCACCAGTGTATGTCTATAGCCAGAAGGGTTTGCAATGGGAGGCTATGCCTATGCCTGGAAGAGTGTGGTAGAAGTCTTATCACAGGAGCCATTTGAGGAATATGCTGGAATGAGAAGGGTAGAATGGCATATTAAGTTTATTCAGAGCTTAACCAGCCTGTGCCTGGTCATCTGAAGGACAGGGGATCTAGGTTACCAAGTGTTTGGCTGAGAGATGCATTTTTCAGAATATTTGTTTGTATCGCTCAGAATGAATTGTCCAATCCCTTTCCAGTGAAGAAAATATTCAGTTTACTAGAACACACTGAGCCGTATAATTTAAATGGTCTGCACCAAACCTTTTTGCATTTGTTTCGAATAATGGTGCAGTTAGCTTACTCGGGTATGCTATAAATATTTGTGGCCAGTTGCAAACCTAGTAAGTTACATGCAAAAAACTTCAGTCTCACTTGTTTGCCAAAGTTGGTGTCTATTTGAAGAATAAAAATACGGGAATAGACTGACCTAGTAGTAACACAGAAATTGTATTTTTCAAGTGAATCCTGGCAAATGATAGATTTATGGTGCGACTATAGATTTAACCTAAGAAAATTAAAAAAAAAAAAGGAAATAAAAAATTGAAATTGAGTATGAACATGTTTAAATTCTAAGGATAGATAAAATTATGTCAGAAAAAAAGAAAAGATTAAGAAGCAATCAATTCAAAAAATGTTGTGTCTAATTAGCCAATGCCAAAAATGTAATAAAATAAAATGATACTTTGAAGACAGTTTTTGTATAATGTGTACAGTACCTACATAATACAATCAATATACAAGTGGACTGATAACTGACATATTGTTACGCGACTTTATATCAGCTGTTGTTAGACATGCATTCTGTATCACTTGGACCCTCCATCAAACTATGATAGTTACCATCTATGTTAAAAGCATCTTGACTCTATTCAGAATATAATGTATGAATCCACTATAACTGCCTCCGATTGTTACACGTCATTCATATAAACAACCAAGAAAATATAGATACGCCTCCATAAAAATTTTACATAAAAGTTTATATTTTTTCTCTAATTTCTCAACTACTGTTCTTGTTGAGTTTTGATATTTACGTGGTTTTAATGTGTAAGAAATGTTTCAAAAGACATCTTGATAATAACATTCAGTTTTTAACTGATTGCAGTTTTATTACACATGCAATCAGATTTTGTTAAACAGATTTGCATGTCTCCTTAATTCTTGTCATGGATCTTTGATAGCTATAATTGTCAAGGCGTCAAGCTAATGCGGAGAAAGAATTACTCGTGAAATGAATTTGAAAACCATTTCAATATTCTTGTGGGTCAAAGCCCACATTACCAGAAGATTCTGAAGTTTCTAACTTTTCTATACATTCTATACATAACCTTATGGGGCTTAGAACCCCAGCGGTCGTAACAGATATGTACTGATATTTTATAATATTTATATTGGTGTTCAATGGTTTATTAGAAACAAACATTTTAGCAGCTACTGTCACGTTATCTGCCAAAGTGTGACTTGTGAACCGAAGCTATTTCCATCCCAACAGATGGTGCGGCTTATTGCCCAGGGAGGCAATCGGAACCTGGATATCTCTTCCCTAGAAGTCTACTCATTTTTTGTGAATCGCAGCAGGCAGAAGCTTCACATCGTATTATGCTTCAGCCCCATTGGTGCATCCTTTCGCCAAAGGCTACGTCTCTACCCCTCGCTCGTCAATTGTTGTACTATTGACTGGTACCAGGTGAGTTTTGTGTCTAAGTATCATACACTCTAAGATGTTCATTCTAAAAGTCGCTACACACCAACTTGATTTGTTATGCAACAACATAGAAAATGGATTTAATGAAGGAAATGTACCATATTTGCCATATTGTAAGCAGGCTCTTTTTTTCCAGTTTGGATTTTCCAAAAACCCCTCAGCTTAGGATTGTGACTTCCAATTGTACGTGCAGTTTCAACCAAGTGTATATAAAATTGATCACATAAAAAATGGAGGTTACACATTTGCAGCGCACTTCCAACCGTAAAGCATGGAAGATATCTTCTGACCTTGAACAGGTTTACATGGGCGTTAGTGTGGAACACGTACTACGTTGCCACAGCTCCTCTCAGCAGATAAAAAAAATGCATAAAGCGTAAACATGGCATACGTTTATAATGGTTCTGTTATTTAGGAATTGTTAGAATTGGTTTTGCATTTATTTTTTTTAAAGTTTCAATACAGTATTTCTTATTTGGTTTTGTTGCTACAGAGTATGTATTTGCCAGAACTTGTACTGTGTTACTTTTGATTTTAAATTGCACATTGTACGATTTAGGAGATGTGTACTCGGAAGTAGGATGAATTAGGTGGGTTTCATGTTTGTTATATTAATTAAATAATACTTACAACTGGTTACAATAAATATTAGTTAAATCGAGGGAGCATAGTGAACTATTAAATGTTGAAATGCTATGGCAAGGTTAAATTGTGTATTACACTTTAAAGCTGTTTATAAGGAAAGTTTTCACCTTAACCATGTCTCCAAAGGCTGATATATGCAGACGTATTACGGCAGTCTGCACACCCCATCTCATGACGTCGTGGTGCAGTGTCTCAGCCACAAAGCTACTGTCTGCCGTGTTTCCTGCCTTAATATTGGGCATGTGTTCGAGCGAGACATGGTCCGCCTTCCGACTGTTAGAGGAGATTCCTCCTGTTTTGGTTTATGTACTCACTGCTCATGTTCCTCTTACCGGTGATATGTTTGAGAATGTGATCAGGCTAGCAAGGCCGTATTTTATGATTGTAACAATATTGTGATGGTAACTGCATTTTAGTGTTCTTACAAGTAGACATGAACTATTAATTTTTTTAATAGTGATTTTTAACATAAATTGAGATTAAGAATGTAGAGAAGTCATTAAAAAGGTGAATTTAAAAAGACATTTTGTAAATATCCTTAAAAAAACAAAGAACCTTGCTGTGAAAAGATGTTTCAGGATCAACAAAGCAAATCTTTGGCTGCATTCCTTCTTTTCTATCTTCATTACATACTTCATTTCCCTGCTGTGTCCTTTTCACACACCCCCTTCTCCTTAACAATGTTAATGTTTCTCCGCCTTACGCCTGCTGTGATTGCGTTGCTGAATCAATCAGTGCCCTTTCGATGTGCTCTCAGCTGATCAAGAGCATGCAGGATGTTCAAAATTCGGCTTGCATTCAGTGTTATATAATTTTTTTTCAGATGGTTGAAAAGTTTTTGGTTGGCTTGTATTTGGTGTTGGCTTACAGTTATGTATGTCATATGTTGTACCTAAAACCTATGTTTTTTCTTACATTCTTTGTTCATCTGTTTTATACATACAACAGTAACTTGTTCAAAGTGAAAGAATGTTTAATGTATTGTATTTAGCACTGTACAAAACGTAACCACTATTAGGTACTAGTTTCAAAATTTTCACGCAACACATGTTGAAGCCTTCAAGCCTACTAAAATTGATGCTGTTACTAACAAATATGATTTAGGAACTGCTTTAAAAAAGGGATTCTTTATTTAAACGTATATTCCAGTACTAGGCCAAAACATTGAATATATACGCTACTTGCACAAGGACTACATTAGGTGGTCGTGCTCTTTCCTGCAGAACAAAATATGCTTTTCAACATCCATTATTAGTGCCACTGAGATCGCCAGAATTATTTTACACTTTTGGTGGTGAAATGGATTACAGTAGACTACTACCGTTTCTTTTTTTACCTGTAAATGCCCATAGTACCCTAACACAGTCAGTCTGTGGAAATTTGTTTGACGCATGTCCTGCCCGTAACAAGTAACCCCACTGCTGGTATCTAGGCGCTAGCCCTGCATTCTACCAGACGTCAATCCAGTTGGCCAGGGAAGGATAGGCGAGGGAGTGTTGTTGCCTCTGCCTACTTTCCTGAGTGCATGCAGGGCCTGCTAGGCAATCCACCTGCTGCCACGTTGTGCACCATTACCATGTGAAGTAGTAAAAACGTAGTTGGTTTGAGGATCAATTGCAAAAAAGATGGGTTGAATCGATCGCTAGTCGGATGAGATGTAAAAACATTTATAATAGGCTGTGATATGATCAAGATGCGCCTTTGTTCTCATGTCAGCAATAGTTAGTAAGTCACAGAGCCAGCTAGTCTGCCGAAAGCCAGAGTTGCAATTATTTATCACAAAACTGTAATAGTTTTATAACAAAAAAGGTTAATATGTCATACAACAGTGGAAATATTTTTAAAGCTTTTAGAAATGTATGAATTCACCAAAATAAATATTTTTAATATATTTTTTTTTTATTTAAAAAAATTTAATGTTAATTTTAGTAAAGTTGCCTGAAAGATACTCTCAAGTTAAGAGTCCTTCAAAAGTATTTTATATAACTGCCTAATGTGGGACCAATCGAGTGAAAAGATAGTTTTGCATATTACTGTAAATGATTTTAGGAATGCCGCGGCCACCTTTCATGAATCGCTTCCAAGCAAAAAAAGCTTTGTGCATTTTTGCCCAAGCCACATTGCTACTAAATTTTTTTGTAAAATTTTTAATAGCCTGAAAATTAAAGTTAAATAAATATTTATAGACTCAACAAAAACAAAAAATACTAACAGTTATTAATTTTCTCATACTTGCTCTCCTGTAGCATGGTTCTTCTCTTAAGGGAACAAAATGTTTTTTTTATTAAAGGTGGTATTGTGAAAGGTGGATGGGACACGCCTAAAGTAATGTAACATGTAGTACCAGTGGCGGCTCTTGTCAATGGGAGTAGGGGCACCTTCCCTCTCAAACAATATTTAACATTCCTCAGCAAAGAAATGCTCTTGTATGCATCTTTATATCAAAATTTAAGTCTACAAGTAACCCATTTGGTCATTAACTTCTGTATCACTAGGCTGCGAATAGTGTCTCATTACTTTAGGTGCGGACAATGTTTTTCCTGACAGTTCTGGAGCACAGACAGTCTGTGCCCACGCTGTATTTTTTTTCCTTGCCGAAGGCACGCGAGACGTCTCAGAAATAGCAGAAGAGCAGTAGATTTGGGACACAAGCCACCTGTGCCCACGCGGTTCAGGCAGTGTTGTAACAGATCGGTGGATGGCAGATGCATCTTTTCTGCAATACTTATCTAAATCTGTCGCAATAATGTGTTTTCGATGTCATAACGCATCAGGTACTGTTACTGTTACAGTATTATACTCAAGGTTTGAGAATTCATGAATATTTTGAAAACAACAGTGCATGGTGTTGCAGTTTTTAAAAGTTAATGTATTATTCAGTTTTTTATGTTTAATTACACCTGTTGTGTTTCTGAACTGACATGCAACATGTAATACTCAATCCTTTCGTTTCGCCAGTCCCACACTAGGCAGAACCCTAAATACACAGTTGCCTGTTCGGAATCACTGACAGAAAGAAAATGAATTATTATTTTTACCATTGCATATAATTTTGAAATTTCACATTTTAGTTGAGCAATATGTGGATGTGTGTAAAGGTGTGTTGTTCTTTCATGTTAGGTATGGCCAGAAGATGCACTGGAAAGAGTTGCACGGAAGTATATGCAGGATATTGATGTGCCACAGAATGTGAAAGAATCAGCAGTCACAGCCTGCAAGTACTTTCATGTTACATCCAGGTATATCTGTGTATCTACATGTATTTTTGTTGTATCATTACTGCATGCATTAAATAACTTCACAAACCCAATTTAGCATACTCTTTATGTAGCATGTGGTGTACGGATGTAGTGAAAATACGACATACACTATCAGTTGGAGTAATGGAATAATAGCGAGTCAAGTACAATAGAAGAATTTGTGTAAATACACAGCACGGCCAAGGCACAATTGATGCCACTGCTCTACAAATGCAACAAAAGAAGGTAGGCCGATGAGGGAACCTTAACAGTCGTGTTGCCCCACAAATTAATGAACAGAAACAATTTCATGCACTAATTTACACCCTAACACTATCTTTTTAACACCACTATATATTTGGGAAACACATCCGTGGGCATGGTACAATACACTTTAGTCTTACACACATACATACATGTAAATACATATTACCCAGTGCACTGCACACAGCAGCAAAAAGATAGACCAAAGTTTACAGCAGTGTACCAACGTATGAAACTAATCCCTTGCTACAACATGGGTGTTTCAAACTTACATGCTACTTTACTAATGGCATAGCATCTTACAACACTCCTCCTTGCTTTTTCACCATTAAATCAATGTAACCAATCAATAGTGTCTACTACTAGATGATTATAACATTCAAAATAATAAAAGGAAATAGGAGTTTCAACATGATCGATCCATCAACCAACTAACCACACAAGTTTGGTAGCAACAGAAGTTGAGACAAAAAATGTTCATGACCAATGTATTAAGAAGTTATTTGTAAAAATAGTCTTTGTTTTTTTTGACAATTTTATTAACATTTTAGATAGGGATGGGGCGAATCCAGTTTTTCCTCGAATCCGAATCCATCCTCGAATCAATAGGTGAAATTACAGAATTCCGAACCCAAAGCCGAATATCTGGTTCTATTATTTTCCATGCCATATTTTCACACCGCAAAACAAACATGAGGCTTTTGTGGTACTTTTTGCTGTGCATTACTATGGAGTATGGGGTGATTTTTTGGTTAAGTACTGCATTTACCGTAAGTGTAAATATTTGTGAAAATGATGTACGTTTCATACATCCTTTGTAAAAGAACGTTTAGTTTATTGACACAATTTTGTGTCACTCTGATACAGTAAAACCTTCATAATTTGAAATGTTTGGGGCTGGAACTAAAATTACAATCTGTGGTACTTACCCACGTAGCACTTGCATTTATTCCCAGAAAGAAGGCCGCTCAAACGGCACCGCTAGTACGTGGGTCAGACAGAACTTGAGTCGTTTATGCACGCTGCTGTATTGGGGTGTTTGCCGGTGGCAANAGGCCGCTCAAACGGCACCGCTAGTACGTGGGTCAGACAGAACTTGAGTCGTTTATGCACGCTGCTGTATTGGGGTGGTAAGTGATAAGTGCTGGCATACGCACGCATCACATCTTGTTTGTTATGAATAAAACATAAATAAAACAGAGCGCGTAGAACACTTGTCAGTGCATCTGTGGTTACGGGTGCTTCAAACCAGGAGGTGCCCAAGGCCAAGATGTTTGTGAGCAATAGGGACGGCAGTAGCACGCATATCACACATTACACCACCTCTACACTCAACCTCATTTAGCTGCATTTAACTC
Source organism: Clitarchus hookeri (assembly GCA_002778355.1). Lineage (NCBI taxonomy): Eukaryota > Metazoa > Arthropoda > Insecta > Phasmatodea > Phasmatidae > Clitarchus > Clitarchus hookeri. Next base: position 1,587,158 of record NQII01000581.1, on the reverse strand, counting down.
CTGTACTGTCTTTCCATCGACAACTTTCTTCTATGAGACGTCAGCAGTGACACTGTAATATAACGGTGTAATAGTTTAAAAAATTTATACAGAAAAGGAAATGGAAAACGGAAACTAGAACTAGTTTCAGACATGGAAACTTTAATAAATACAGTTTATAACCGGGTTTGGGGGGGGGGGAGGTGGAAGGAACAGTTTTAAAAATAAAACTTCCTTGCTGTGATCTTCCACAAGAGAGTCATTCCCATGCCAGCCTTCTCTCCCTCACACCCTTCTTTTTCTCAATGCAGACAGCTGTCAAGCACTACCCTCCCACTGCCGCTGTTTGACCCACATTCCTATTAGCCATATATTTGTCCCAGGAGACAAAACAACCCCCTCCCCTCAACCATTGTAAAGTGAACAGCATCTCATTCCTGCAAAACAAGGAAGAGGACAGCCTGGCAACTACCTGTTGGGGATTGGTCGCTATACAGTATCTCTGTTCCACCTTTTTTTCTCTAATGCCATCTCAAACACACACCACTGTGCTGTAGTCTGTGACCTTTCACTAACTTTGTAACATTGCGGTTTTTCAGGTGTTATATTTAACTTTGGTTCTAGATATTATATTTGTCTATGATTACAGAGTATTTGCTTAGGGTGGCAATTCATTTAATATAATTTGCAAATTAAACTTTATTATATGATTTAAACAAAGTGTAGTGTAATCTTTGGGTATTTTTCTTGTTTATTGACAAAGAGATCATGTGTAAGTTAGATTTCATTTATTTTTAGAAGATAGTCAGTATTCCAATTCTTATTGTTATAATTCATTTCTTCCCTAGTGGGTAGTAAGCATTGAATGTTACAAAATATGTGAACGAAAGAAAATTATCCTGGTTGGCTCTTGTATCATCATTGCTGGTTGGAGGAGAGATGTGGCATAGTCAGATGACATCCAATCAGAGAGCAGGTAACAGCAGAAGTAAGGCTGGAGTAAAATTGATTGTAATTTTTCTGTAGCGGAAAACATACTGTAATATTGATGAAATAGTTTCTGGGAGATGTTTTAAAGGTGAATACCTAATAATGAAAGATTAATGCGATTGATTTATCGTGTATGTGAATAAGAGGTATTTATTTGTTAATTTGTTTGAAACGACGAACAAGGAAATAAAAAATTTAGAAGCTGTAAATTTTGACCTTCTAATCTAACTGAAATGTTACAACTGGAGCCCAACATTGGGCGCAATGGTGATACGAGAACCAACCAGGATAATTTTCTTTCGTTCACGTGTTTTATAACATTCAATGCTTACTACCCTTTAGGGAAGAAGTGAATAATAACAATGAAAATTTTATAACACTCAATATCCTCTAAAAACAAATGAAATCTAACTTACACATGATCTCTATGTCAATAAACTAGTAAAATAACCAAAGTTTTTACTGCACTTTGTGTAAGTGGTATAATAAAGCTTAATTTGGAAATTAATTACAGTAAATGAATTGTCACCCTAAGAAAATATTCTGTATTCATAGACAAATATAATATCTAGAACCAAAGTTAAATATAACACCTGAAAAACCGCAATGATACAGCTTTATCTTAAATTTAAGCTCAATTTGCTTAGTAAAAGGGCAGTGCAGTAAGCGAGCTGCCATATTCCTTAATTCTTATAGATTTTCCGAAGTATTTAAAAAATTTGCTTTGTACTTTTATGTTCCTTGCACTTGCGTTATTTTGAATGTAAAATGAAAAAAGAAACACCCAAGTGCCACATGAAAATTATGTTTTTGGCAGGAAATTTCTGTAACCCTCTTTCTTCTTTTCTTTCAGAAACTTAAGTAAGGTCATGCTAAATAAAAAGAGAGGGATAAGTGAGGCAGAATAAAGCAGACAGACTGCAAGAGTTCTTTATCTGTGGAATTGGGGGATTGCGGCTCAGTTGCTTTTCCGTACCGCCCGCCCGCGGCCCGCTACTGACACGTACGTAGGCAAGTGAGCCGCGCGCAGCAGAGTGCTTTGCTGCCTTGAGCACGTATGCGAAGCAGCCAGCCGTTTGAGATTCTCCTTTTGTTACACAAGAATTTAAATACTGCAGCATATATAAACCATTTGAATTTAATTACACTTTGGGGAAACTTTACTTCGAATGACATAATTTTTTGCAGAATTTAGAATTAACAAAAAAAAAAAAACTGAATGTTTGCATGAATTTTATATCAAATCAACCGAATCTAAGAATTCCTAAGATTTGGTGGATTCAGCTAATCTTAGATTCGGTCGCCCTATCCCTAATTTTAGATGTTAAGAAGNATATATATATATATATATATATGAGTAAAATATTTTCTAAACATTATTTAATTTGAGACTGCATGGAAACATTGGCATCTGACATTGCAGAGATTTATCTGAAAAGTTCTATTCTGCTACGGGGAGGAGGACATACGTCACTTCTGCTTCATACCTGGAGCTGATCCGCTCTTACTCTCGAATCATGAGTCTGCAACAAGAGGAGATATCTCTGGCAGAAGAGAGGTACACAGGAGGGCTGCAGAGGCTACTTTTTGCAGAGGAACAGGTGTTTGTCTCTATCATCTTTACATTGTGTGCAGTTATAATTTATGCATCGCAGACACACTTTTTGGCAAAGAAGTTTGGAGTAATTAATTGTTGATTGTAATACCTCAAAGTTATTGTCTACAGACCATTGTAGCATTAGGGAAAATGTTACAATTGTTTCTACACTGTTTCAGGTAAAAGGTGTGTACAATAACCTTATTCAAATGAAGATACATGTATAGTTTATTTTCTTTTAAATAGAGGTCTACAAGCCTAGAATTTTTATTTCAAGCGAAGCCCGAATGAGCATATTTAAAAATTCCTGATCTTAGAGTCAAGCTTGAGCTCAAGTTTTTTTATTACCTAAAAAAATTACTTTTACAATAAAGAAAACATTTGTGTTTTGACATTTTGTGTTCATATCTCCAGTCCTGATAAATAATTTTTACTGAAACATGTGTATCTTTTAAAATACTTTATAATCCTATTGTAGTTATTGTGAAGGGAACGCTTTCTGTGTTCACTATAGAGGAGAAACTATATCTGGTAAAGTACTGTACTTTTCAGTTTACTTTAGCCAGCAGTCATTTTTCAAAATACTCGCTGTACATTGTAAATGAATTATGTTTTACATGTTCACTTGTCTTGGAAATAATATACAAAATTGATGTACTAAGTTTACGTACATGTGCTTGATAATCTTGATAACATGTGGCAGGAATAGGCCGCTAGGCTATTGATTACATTATAAAAAGTAGACAATGTGCAAGTACTCACAGGGCGGTACTCATGGATGGACACACACGCATGCGCGCACACACACACACATCGAACGAACACAATTTATACGCGGATGCACATTCGCACAATGTTTTGCCGACTAGGCCAGCTTTGTCAGGTGCGAGTGGTGGTTGGCAAACAGTGAACCTAGCGGCCAGGAAGCGAACTAAGGTGATGCTGGAAATTTGAAATTTGGTGGAGGGGTCATCTTATGTTTAAGCCAGATGTCTGTCTGGATTTGGTGATATATTGGTGGGCCAGTTTCCAGCGTCACAGTTCTTCATTATTATTATAAGGTGGTACGGCCCTTACCACTCTGGTTGTATAACAGGAGTTTAAGTTCCGATTGTGAGATACTGGTATGTGCTGCAACTGGCTTTATAGGAGAAGCCAGTTGCAGCACATGCAGTCTGTTGAGCGGTGGTTGGCTAAGAAGCAGACAGAATACACAAGTACTCACAGGGCGTACACTTGGATAGACACACACACACAAAAGTCGGACAAATGCATTTTCCATGCAGATGCACGGCCGTGACGTTTTTCTGGCTAGGCCAACTTCTTCAGGCGGTGAATGCTGGTGCATTGCAGTCTATTGAGCGGTAGCCTAGCAGCCCATTCCCATCATATTGAATCGTGTAGATTAACGCGCACTCTTACTGGGTCTGACGGCTGGTGGGCGGTGCCAAGGCTCTTCGCCCCCACACCCCGGGTGACTGTGAGACAGTGGGCGCCACTCATATGGGGTTTTTCTTGCGGCCTACATTGCTGGGTTTGGCCACTTCTATTATAGTATTATAGAGCGTTGTGCCTTAGAAGGCGCGCTTGTGAGCGATGGGTGAGTGGGTACCCTGGTAGGGGTATAGGTAGGTGAACCATTCACTGGTCTGACCACCCTAGTGATATTAGTAGGCCGAGTGAAGGTAGGCCGCTTCGGCGGCGTTGGTGGCAGCGGAGAAACGGCACGAGGCACGTGCCAGAGAAGGCTCTGTGACGGCTTGGACGAACTGGTAGCCCATCCCCTCTGGCAGGCAGCCTCCTCCTTCTTCCAGGTGTATACCTGGCTGGCACCTAAGTCTCAACTCTCCAGGACTACAGTCAGAGCTAGCCCCTGTTTGGCTGCTTTACCCCGCCCAACCCAGGGTGAGGCATAAGGGGGGGGGGGGTTGTGGCAGATCACATAGGCAGATACGGGATGTCCAAGAAGGGGTAGGGACGGCCTAAAGGAGAGTAAGGTGCTCGTTGTTGGATAGGGTAGGTAGCCGGGACTACTGGCCTTTAGTCTAGTGACTTGGCAAGTAGGACGTCGCTGGCAGACCCAAATACCAAACTGCGGTTTACAGTATCAGGTTAGGGGCGTTCGTTCTCGTGGCTACTTGGTGAGTGGGACGTCACTGGTGGACCCAGGCACGTACAGTAGGGGCAATAGTCCAAAGTGACAAGTGCTCTCGTGTTGCCCAGGAAGACGGGCTTCCCAAGCTCCACGTCGAGACAGTTGCCAAAGTTGAGGTAGGGAACGAGATTCCGGCTTGTGACTATCACTGCAAGAGTGTTACTAGGATTGGTGACGAAACAGGAGATAGCGGGAGCAAGGTGATGAAAGAATAGAGTGCTGCAAGAGACAACTCAACCATGTCAGATTTGTGTCTGTTTATTCAGAGCTCAGTAAACACACACAAACCTGCCTGTACCGTGACTAGGGCCTGAAGGGCCCATCCTAGGTTGCCAATCGGTAATTGACCCAGTCTTGGAAAATGCGGCAGCATGGTGGGTTAGGGCAACCCCAAGTCACCGGTACTCAAACTCGAGTCAACTGCGGGTGAGCTACGAGGTAGTTGGAAGTGCGGCAAGCTTCTGCGTGCTAGTGGGCAGCGAGGCGGTGGCGTGCAGAGTAAGAGACTCGACAGACATTGCTGCGAATGGCAGTAACGACTTGAAGAAGCGGGTTGGCTCTCGGGCAGAGTGACGTTCTGTGAAGGTAAACGCAGTGTCAATAGGCTCTCGGGCAGCATGAGATTCTGCAACTAGACTTGTCCGAGACAGCCTCTTGGTGTGCGCTTGAGAAGAGTGACGTTCTGCGGATAACTTATGTGAAACAGCCTTGAACTGAGGACTGCAAGTCCTATTTTTTATGTGGCGCAAAGGGCCAGCGCTGGGGTTACAGGATGTAGCAAGAGAGAATGCAGAGAGAAGAGACGTAGAGAGAGCGGCGGCGGTGAGCAGGTGGAGATGGCTAAAGGCAGCAGAAGCTGGCGGCAAGTACCCGTTTTGGAGCTGAAGGCTGGAGGGGTAGAGAGCGGCGATGTGATGCAAAGCAGGTTGCGGCGCAGCAGGCGGCAACAGCTGGGCAAGTCAACCCTGGACTTCAAGACATGCTGTGGCATGCACGGCGTAACAGGTCTTCTTAGGAAGGGGCCACAGCTGTGGCGAGGCTAGATGAAAGAATGACGTGGTGCGTCAAGATAAGTTGGAACAGTTCACCGTGATGTGCAAGACCATACTTTGTGACCCCCTGCTGACCACCTGTGGCACAGTCGGTTGGTGCGCTGCCGGTTTGTGGTGCGAGAGGTTCTGTGTTCGAATCCCAGTTAAGGCATGGGTGTTAATTTAGGTTGGGTTATAAGTTATTTCATAAGTTGTTCTCTGATAAGCTTTCAGGCATAACATCAGGGGACGTTAATAAGCCTTTTCCAATACAATACAATACAATTTGTATTCCCCTCCCTCTTGAAATTAGTTATGGTGCACCTGCCCTCCTTTTACTTCCTCCATATCTGCAACTGTCTCATTCCACTTGATGATTGCTGTGAAAACACTCCTAGCCTCTTCCTCCCCCCCCCCCCNCCCCCCCCCACACAAAAACTTGTAACTATAATTAATGTTAACCTGGTAGATTGTTACAGTATCTCACAGCAGGGTGACGTCCCCAGTTCACAGATTGAGACTAAATCTCCAAACTTTGTTTGAAAAAATGGTGGAAGTTGCACATCTTTTCCACTGATGCTTTAATTTCTTAGATACTGTGTAATAATGAAAGCGCGTCTTTATAGAAGGGGAATTTATCAACATTCACAACAGCTTTTTTATGTGAGGAATAATTTTAACTGGAATACCTTTACCTTTTAAAAGGGGAAATTATCAACATTCACAACTGCATTTTTATGTAAGGAATAATTTTAACAAGAATGCATTTACCTTTTAAAATATCCTATGATGAATGAACTTCATCTTTTTTCTAGAAAACTGTAAACAACTGTAACATCAGGTGCCACAGCTTAGGCCTATTTGCAGCCTAATTTTTATGCTAATTTTGATGGTAATCTGTGTTCATATCTATATTTCTTTGGAATCTTTTATTACAATACAACTACTTTTTAAATATTTACGTGTCATTAATAAAGAATGTGTTGTTTTCTTTTTTAAACAATAAAACACTGTCTCATCGGTTGCCAGTCAAATGACCTGTCGATAGAGGCTCTCTAATTTTTTGAGCCTGAGAATGGCGAAGCTCAGGTATTGGGCTCAAGCACAATTTTCATTTAATCACAGAGATATTCTTTTAAGGTACCATCAGCTGGGGTGAATTGTAACATTGCGGTGACACAAGAAATTTTACATTAATTTGTGTTTACTGTGATGGTTTTTGCCTCAACAAAGATGCAAATGACCCATGAAATAAGTACCATATAACATTGTGCATGGTCACTTGCCATCAGTTCAATATTTGTATCGAGCAGTCTAATATTTAATTAAGAACCTTTTTTTTTTTATGGATTACGAACATGTTAATATCTTAGGATGTACATAATTTAGGCTAAAATGTTATGATACCACAGATTATTGCAAGACACTCATGAAAGTGTATTTTGGGATAAATCTGAGTCCAGCAGATATATTTCAATATTAGACACAACAAAACATTTCTTGATTTAACATTGAAATTAGCATGCATAAACCAATCTACAGTTCTAACTATATGCCATGGGTTCTCTAATTCATTGATAAGTGTTTGTGAATAATGTTTTACTAAACCAAACTCCATATGTGTGTAATAGTTATAACAGAATTTTATAGTAAAACAGGAATAATTGTAAGTTAGAATTTTCAAGATCTGTTGGAATGACGGTACAAGGTTGAGTTTGACACGCTATATGAATCAGTTATCTATTTTTACTCATGTATGGGTTACACATTTGTGTCATATTTAATTGTCAAAAAATGGCGTGAAACTCTTATGCAAGGTGCACTTCTTGTGCAATGTGTGCCTTTTATGCGATGTGCAGCTCTTATGCAATGTGCAACTCTTATGCACGTTTTTCATTTCATGTGTTGAAATTAGTTTTTTTAATTTTTATGTATGGCTCAGTGTGTATGTAATTAATTTGCCTTTGTTGGGTTTTTATAAGTAAAACATTGTCAGGATTTATTTGCATTACTTACATAAAATGTCTCACCAGATTCTGCGACCATATCAATCAATTCCTTGTGCCCCAGGGAACCCTCCAAGACCTATCCGAGGCTTCAATTAAACTGCTCACCCCAAATAAACCCACCACACCAGTTCAATATCTGCTTCCAAAGATACACAAGGAAAACGGCCACCCCCAAGATGTCCCATTTTATCAGGGATTTGCAGCCCCACTGAGAGAATCTCAGCCCTTGTAGATGCCAACCTTCAACCTTGGGTACAGCAGCTTTCATCCTATGTCAAGGACACTGGCCACTTCCTTGAATGCTTGAGACACCTGGGCCCCATTCCCCAAGATGCATACATGGTCACCATATATGTTACATCTCTCTATACCAACATGTCCCACTCATTTGGACTGTCTGCCATAGAACATTACCTCAAGCAAAGACCCCCACACAACAAACCTTCCACAGCATTCCTTGTTGAACTCACCAGGTTAACCCTCAGCAACAACAACTTCAGATTTCAAGACACACACTACCTTCAGGTCAAAGGCACAGCAATGGTACACGTATGACCCCATCCTATACCAATCTCTTTATGGGCAGGTTAGAAGGAAACTTCGTCAGTCACCAACCAACCCAACCACACTGCTGGATGCATTTCATTGACGACATCTTAATGATATAGACTTAAACTGAAGTCTGCCTAATTAACTTTCTGAACAATTTAAATGCACACAGTTTACTCTAGTTCACTTATTCATACTCCAAAACACGTGCCATATTCCTGGATGTTGAACTGACTCTCCACAATGGCATAATTCAAACTGCTATACACACCAAACCCATCAACAACCTCCAGTACTTACATTTCGACAGCTACCACCCATACCATGCCAAAAAATCCCTACCTTACAGTTTTGCCACAAGGGCCAAATGTATCTGCCCCACCAACAGTGATATCAACAAACAGTGTGAAAAAATAGCCAGAGCATTCCTCAACAGGGGCTACCCCAGGCACCTCGTCCACAAACAGATTCAGCAAGCCATCTCAAATACCGGAACACAAACCAAGGTCAACAACTCTGATATACCTTGATGGTCCCATATCATGAAGGCTTAAGTAAACTCAGAAACGTTCTATACTCTGGATACAAAATTCTGGTTTCCTCACCACAAACACAAGACCTGCTCTCCAAACCACCCAGCAAATGCCAACTATCACTCCCAAATGATCCCATCCCTGCAATAGCTCACGCTGTGGCTCCTGTGCCATCCACCAACCCTCAACTTCTTTCAATAGCAGACTCACTAGCCTTACATACTCCATGCAAGGCAACTACAACTATGCAACAGAAAATCTGATTTATCAGCTACAGTGCAAACACTGTAATGCAGAATGCATCGGCCTCACCACCAACACACTCAGGAAGAGAATGAATGGCCACAGAGCAGACACCAAACAAGCCATAGCTGGTCACATCAATAACCTAAAAGACAAATCAGTTGCAGAACATGCAGCATCACGCAACAAATATTTTGATTCCTGCTACAGTACCAGAGTTGTGAGAGCCGTACCACCACCTTCAAGTAATAGCTCAGAACCCTAGCGCTTGGAATTAGCTCACCAATTTATAACAAAATCCAGGCCTCAACATAAGATAATCACAGTTCCAAACCACACCCATCAGCTATATCGGCAAATTTTCAATTTTCTCGCCCCACCCTAGTTCGCCACCCGGTTGCTAGGTTTATTACCAACAGCGCCCTCCCACCATACTGCACTGGCCTACAACTCGCCTCGCCGTCTAATGAAGCTGTGTATGTGTACTTGTAGACAAATACTACACTGTGAGTACTTGAATTCCTGTCCTTTTATATATTTTTGGTAGCTTGCAGCCTACTTGCAACCATAACTAAATAATGTGAACAAGTGTCATGCCAGAAGGCAACTGTAGAGATCCACTGTCACTTCTCTTGAGCTGCCACCTGCAGCCTGGGCATTCAGCTAAAGGTGTGAAATATCTAAAAATAAACCAGCTTTCATTAGTTTGTAAAATATTTTGTATGTAGTTGGAAATATAGATTTACCAAAGTCAAATACTAGTGCGACCCATATGCAAGGGTGAACCTTAAAGAGAAAATAAGTAGATATGTACGTTAAAAAATACAGGCATGACCCTTACTTCTTAGGGTAAATACAGTATTTAAATTTTTTTGAATAAATGAAAACTTTGTTTATGAATGGTATATTGCTACATACATTTTTGGAATCGCAAATAAAATTTAAATATATTAGCTTGATGATTTATTTAAGTATCACTGGTACTGGAACCGTGCAGTTTAAGAATTAATATTCACATTTCAGTTTTAAGCTAAATAAAATTTATTTTCAAGAACAATTGGTGACAAATACTATTTTGGTATTTTACCTTGGCACTGCTTATGTGGTGAAAAATGTCTGACGTGTCTAGAAGATGACTCAGTCCATGACAAACTCATTTGTAATCCACCTCATTAAACTCATATAGACAAATAAAGATATAATTGTGTTTAACAAATTAAAACATGAATTATTATCTTTATAATGACTTTTGATACCTGGAAGTGGAATGTCGCAGATTACTACTTTATTACAATTTTTTTATTTCTCTACGACATTTTAAATTCATGGCTATGGCCCATTTATAGTGATAATAACAATGATAGTTAAATAACTATCACAGGTAATCGCTCCTTGAATTAATTTAAACATTCTTTTTGTGGCATGTTAAAATTCATGACTGCAGCCCACCCATGGCAATAATAACAACGATAATTAAATATTTATCATATTAACACAATAAGGCATCGGGTTTTGAGCCAGTACAAAATAAAATACCATGCATTGTAAGATAAGACATACCTGAAAGCTGACAGGGGATGAAGGGAATGTTCCTAATGTATGGGTTAGGGGTCCTCCTTAAACTAATGGGCACTTTGATGCCTCACCCGATCGAGTTGCGTTGGGTGCCGGTGTCAGGACTTCCTCCCCCACCTAGTATTGATAGTTTTCCATTGAAATGTTCTGTACATGTCTTGTATTCTTAGTAAGCATATAATTATTTTTGTAAGTTTTTTGGTGAAGGGATTATTTATATTATTAAATAAGAAGTTTTTGACTGTATAATGAAGCTTCAACACAGACATATTTTGTAACAATCACAGGGCATGTAAATATTTTGGAAAGATGCCCGGTGCAGGTTTTTGATTTGTAGGTGATAAAATTAGCAGAAAAATGTTAGAGAAGTATACAGCATAGTAATAGTAAACAACCTCACTGTCTGAACACCTAAAATATCTTGGTTCCCCTTCCCTCATTTTGGCCTATGCACGCCAACATAGCATTGATGTCTGTGTGGGTGTATGTGTGCGTGCAGGTGACAGGTATGCAGAAACGACTGACGGACTTGGAGCCGCAACTGAAGCACCAAGCGATTGTCACAACGGAGATGATGGTCAACATCCAGAGGGACACTGAGAATGCGCAGCATGCCTCGGAACTGGTGCGAGAGGATGAGAAGAAGGCTAAAGTGGTGGCTGAAGCGGCAGCGGCTCTCAAAGAGGAATGTGAAGCTGATCTGGCTGCGGCACAGCCTCTGATGGACAGTACGGCTCATTCCTATCTACCAACTTACTTTCATTCATCACTGTAGAAGTAGAAACAATTGCTGATTTTAACGTAACTTTAAACGTATCATGGTGGTATGACTTACAACTTTTCAATTAAATCTGCTTGCGACTGCTAGTTTCACGACATGTATACCAGATATACGTTTTTTCGGTTATCCACAGAACTGATAGTTAGATAAAAAACTAACCAATTTCTATTTTGAAATAGTTATATTTTCATTAATTAAAATATGAGGGTTCATGCATACAATTCTTTGTGTAGAAAATTTAGAATTTAGTCTTCCATAAAAACAAGCAAAATTGTAACTCCACTCCAGCAGGTTTGCAGTTGACAAATCAGTATTAAAAACCATGCATAAACATTTACATCTCCTGATTTGCAAAGTCCAAACCTCCTTAGCAAAGAAAACAGGGCCTCCTATGCTATCATACATGGGGCCATGCCAAATATTCAACTTTGTGCTATCAAGCATATGTTCATGAGTGCTGTATGGGTTTTCAGAATCTCATGTTAGAATATTGTGATGGTTGACAATTTCAGGCATGTGGAAAGTGGCTTCATTGAACAACAAAGTTTTTCTTCAGCAGCTATGTGTGCTCATCAATGAGTGCTATAGAACAGGCAAATGCAGAATCCGGAGGATGGTCCTTTCACTGCAAAGCTTAGATTATCTGCATTTAGTTGGCCTAAAAAAACGGATAACTGCATTTTCAGGACATTATAGACATGTTAACTTGGCTGCTGCAATTCACACAATGCCTAACAAATAACTTTAACACACCTACACCACGTTACAATCATCTTTATCAATGTTGCCTCTGTTACTACACAAGGGTGTGTCTACTGGCTTGTAGGCCCATCGCTGCCTGAATCTTGGGTACCTACACTACATGCGTGCCTGAGTTGGGAGGGCGGCAGTATTCAACCCCTTTGGACACTCCTTGCGGCAGGGTACCAAACGTGCATCCCAGTCGCGCAAGAGGGATAGCTGGTTCTCGCTCCTACACTGCTCCTCTCCCCTCACTTGTCTCCAGCCGGATGTGTATAAATTCACATTGTGCTGCCCTTTCAGGGCAGTTCTTTTCTGCTAAGTCTCCACGCTGTTCAGCTTACTGCCTGTTAGCTGACATATGCTTACATCACTTCCTACTTGTCTAAGAGACCTGCAAGGCCTGTGTCTTATGTCAGTACAAGTTGACTTCAGCCACTTATTAGTTAGGAAGTCTACTTCACTCTGCTGGCACACCTGCACCAGTCGCCTAGCCTTAGCTAGGTTACTGTCAGTCGATGAGCTAATGGAAAGGGCGTGTGAAACAGAAAGAAATTACAGGCACAATCCCTACTAGACAAGACACGCGCCAGTAAAAGCCAGGGAGACCAATAAGCAACTCGAGAGAAAGGAGACACCCCCCCCCCTTTACCCACCTCACACCACGACGCTCCCCAAGTGCTGGTTCTGTCCGGAACGGCACTTTAACTTTAACCAAGATCGCCCAGTCAAGCTGGCTGACCAGGGGCAGGCGGGTGAAATGGGAACAACAAGGGCACCTGACACCCCGCAGAGACGAACAGAGGTTAAAGGACCCAACCAGGTGGCGAAGTAGGCCACCACCACTGGGAACCACGGGCCCATCTTCCTCCAAAGACTAGCTGAAGGAAGCAACCCACCCAAAGCCCTGCACATAGATGTGGAAATCAATGGACATAGGACACTCGCCCTACTAGATTCTGCTGCTACGGGAAACTTTACAAGAAGTGACATGCTGACTCTTGCGCAATGAGCTTCACTTTGCCCACATAACCGCTTGTTGCTCATGGCACAACACGACCAACCCTTAAGGTCGACGGCCGGACTACTCTGACAGTAGGGGTATACCGCCAAGACCACTCAACCGAATTGGTAGTCTCGTCGAATATTACTCAGGTGGCAATATTAGGTCAGCCATGGCTACATCAACAACAGTGCGTCGTAGATCACAGCCAGTAACGGATCTATATTGGCAATAAAAACAGGGTGATGGTCAACTGGGAACACGTCCCAAACACTGCAATCTCCCTCTCCCCCTCCATAACGCACCCGAAGAAATTAACCATCAACTCTCGTAACCAGAATTCGCCCAACTTCATTAAATATTGGACGATCATGCTGGAGCTTTTGGCCAAGGGGGTTCGCTACGCCAGACGCATAGCATCCAGCATATGCCACCGATATACCCGTCTACAACCGACCATACCGTGTATCTGCCAGAAGGCGACACCTGATTATGGAACAGGTGAAAGCTACGAAAGAACAGGGGATTGTGGAACAGTGTAACTCACTCTACAATTCCTGAGTTTGATTTGGTCCCTAAAAAAGATGGGCAACTCGGATTTTGTGTCAACTACAAAGACTGGAATGATGTGACGCACTTTCTAGCACCACCAGCAATCAACATTATGCACACTCTCTGGGATATAGGGGAGGCATAAATCTTCAGCACTCTAGAAATGCAATTAGGGTACTGGTAGATTTCAGTGCACCCAGACAGTCGTATACAGCTTTTACCACCCCAGAAGGCAAAACCTTACAGTTCCGGGTAATGCCTTTTGGATTAAAGATTTTCCCAGCCACCTTCCAGAGACTAATGACAGCGGAGGTCCTCACTGGCTTAATTGGCCAATTTTTTTCGCCGACTTTGACGACATAATTGTGTACTCCAAGTACTGGGAAGAACACTGTGGACACCTCCAGAGGGTACTTGAAAGGCTAGAATTGCATGGCTTAAATTGCAAATTGTCTTACGAGCCATTTCTGGAAAATCACCACATTACCTGGGCCACATAATCACCTCTGAAGGGAACTACCCCCAGGCAACATCAGAAGAGCTCACTAATAAGAAACAATTATGTCGCTTCTTGGGCCTGTGTAACTGGTTGCATTACTACGTACCTGATATTGCCCGCCAAATGACAATCCTCAACCCCCTACTAGAGAAGGAAACACGTTGGCGGTGGGGGGAAGAACACAGCACCACATTTTGCTCCCTGAAGAGAAGCTTCCAGCTCCTGGAAAAACTCACAGACCCCAAGGGGAGAGCCTCCTCATATTACAAACAGATGCCTGCCAGAACGGGCTATGGGCAGTCCTATACCAGGAGGACCCCGCCGGACGAACCCCAGGTCATTGCATATGTCAGTACCAGTTTGAACGCCACGCAACAGAGATATATTAATGAATAAGAGTGCCTCGCAGTGATCTGAGCAGTGAGGAAGTACCGATATCACCTATAGGGGAAGCACTTCATACTACGCACAGACAGCAAGGCTGCGCGAGTCAAGAAACACCAGGGTCAAGTTAGGAAGATGGGAAATGTTCCTAATGGAGTTTGACTTTGAGGTGCAGCACTGCCCAGGCAAGTCTAATGATCTGCTGGATGCCTTATCACGCCAGCCAGACCTTTAAGAGGGGGGGGGGGCAAAGAGGAACACATCCGGCTCTTCCAGCTACAACTCAGCCAATATCAAATCAGCTACCACCAACAACAGAAAGACTCAGACAACTGGCATCTCCTCCAGAACCACCCAGCAATTTGAACTTAGAGACGACGTCGTCTGGTCTCGGAGTGGACAACCTGGGACCCCGTGGAATGTCTGGATACCACAAAACCTGAGGGCGGACTTATGCTGCCACCACCATGACCACCCGCAAGCCAGTCATCCAGGTACTAAGGAGACGCTTCGGGACATAGGAGAACGCTACACATGGGTTGGGATAAGCCAGGATGTGACAGTACATCAACAACTGTGAGGCGTGCTGTCGTGGCAAAGTCTACCCCGTGCCCCATCCCTCAGAAAAACCCAGTCGGCCTCATACCACCTGGATCCACTTGGTGGCCGATTTAATGGGGCCATATCCCAGAAGTACGAAAGGAAACCGATATCTACTGGTATTCACAGACCAGTTTTCCTGCTGGGTGGAAGCCTTTTCCCTACCCTGCCAGGAGACCCAAAACATTATCAAAAAATTTGAAACTGAAATTTTCCTCTACTGGGGGTAACCACAGGCCGTACTGACCGATAATCATACTCGATTTCCCAGCCACAAGTGGCAAACAGCCTGCAATGCAAGCTAACCCTACTGAGCAGAGAAACCAGGAGCTGAAGGAAAGTCTCCACCTCAGTGTGGGCAAAGATCACAGTCACTGGGATAACCATCTGTCCAACATTCTCTTCACTCTCAGGAGAAGAAACAATGAGGCAGTAAATACCAGCCCCAGCCAGCTCCTTCTGGGATGAAATATCCGCCGCTCAGGTGACTGGAAGTGAGAACAAGCTCCCACAGAGATGCCGCAACTGAAGGACGTCAGGTTGGCAGCCCTAGCCTGGACCATGAAGGCGCGTGCCGCCCAAGACCATTACATAGTCCATAAGTATCCACAACCTAAGACAGGGGTGAGAAGTTTTGAGATGGGTGAAGCAGTGCTCATCCGCAGCCATCCACTCAGTGAGTCTAGTGGGAAATTCAGCGGCAGACTCGCCGCCAAGTGGGAAGACAAGAGAATGTGTACTGGGCGGAGGACAACGGAGGACGAATCTGTAAGACCACCAGAGGACAGGTTCGCCCTTGTCCAGCTGGTACCCAGGACCCCTAAGACGTGCAAACTGCGGACGATGAGGAAGAAGAGGGGGAGATGGAAGATGACCCCCCCCCCCTGCCAGCTACACACGCCGAACTTCCACTACCAACCTTCCGGGGCTCAGGACCCAACCAGACCACAAGAGGAAGAAGTGTTAACCAACTCCACGAAAGAGGAACCACAAGTACTTTAGAGAGTAGCGTCCATTAGGACGCTACCCTCCACCCCAACAGATTTCGGAAGGCGAGTGGCCGCCTGGTTTGGCCGCATGACCCCAACCGGGTCTGAGCTGTTATGGCAGAGCCCTTAAACAGGAAGCCCCTGCCTTGGACGGTCAACCTCACCACGTCCACCCAGGAGGACATGGCACACCACCAGGTCTCGACGCCGGGTGGCGGTGAGGCTACCTATGCACCGCCTTCCAACCAGGAGGTTGAGCCCAGCCATGCTGACAAAATAGGGGTGTCCGAAGAGCCCCGCCTCAGACGGCCATCATCACCGCCTCGTCCACCCAGGAAGACAAAGCCACCCAAGAGGTCTCAAAGGCGGCAAGACCCGCACGAATTAGTCTTCAGTAAGGGAGGATGTACCAAGCAGTGCCAAGGGGGCAGGGAATGCCAAAGAATCCCTGCCTCCTACTGCGACCCAAATGCCACCCCTCCAGGAGGAGAGGGCCCCTGATCGTCTCCCGGTGCCTGGTGGTCCCAAGCTGGCCACTGCCGGAGAAGTGAACCCAGAGCCCAGTAGCCAGCCCACAAGCTCGCACCTGCCTCAGCGCCTCTCGGCCGGGACATTACCATGAGTCACCATGGCGACCCACTACCGAGTTCACATGGCCGTACCCACAGCATGTGGCCTTGAGGAAGCGAGGTCGTCCATGCAATCCAAGACTCCAACCAGAGAAAGTCAGTAACAGGATGCGTGAGTTGTCAAATACTCCACAGTGATAGTGTATAAACACCAGTATTAAAACAGCTGTTAAATTGCTGTTATCAGTGACAGTGACATTAGTCAAAGCCATTTAGTGCCAATATAAGACAGACTGTGTGATGCAGAGTAGAGTTTAATAAAGCTGTAGCTTATTAACACAGTGACATACGCAACTCAGTGCTACGTCAAATGCAAACGAACCAGTGCAATTAACCCAGCAGCTGTAATAACTACAAAACAGTGCAAGTATCCAATGACATTGTATATAAGCCAGTTGTTCTAAAAGTGCCAGGGTTAACAGCCACAATGAAATCGACGTCATAGTTACTAACAGTGAAACACAAATTCTTCTAGTGAAGCACGGTCTTCCTCATAGGTGAAGAATGAATTCAGGCGAATGCCTGTTTACTCAAGGACTTTCTAACGAAAGCAGATTTAAAGTGTTGTAAATACTTTAAATTATATTGTGTCTCTTTGAGAGTAATATGTTTTTTTTATTCTGTAGGTGGTCCGTGCATTAATTGGTTAGTATTATTATTCATTCCACGGTACACATGTTTGTAACTATTAGGTAGCTTAGTAGACCGGCCTAGGTAACGGAAAGGCCTAGAGCCGGCTGCACCTTAGCTCCTTGTCACACGTAAAATTAGCTGCCGTGCGACACACAGGAGGCTACAAAGCAGGGCCACTTTCAAAATGTCTTCATCACCACGGCAGGTAAATTAGAAGGATTAACACACCCCTCATGAGTGGGACTTGTACATACTACAAGTGTCTTTTTTAATTGGTTATTTCAGGAGAAATCTGTTGAATGATTGTTGTAAATAAACTCAGCCCTCATCTGACCAGTGCGAGCAGCGCAGTAATAGGTAACAAAAGAAGGGACGCATGCATTCACCCAACGCCGTGCCTAGGGAGGTGATATTTATTTTTTGAAATGCACTGCTGGGAATATAGGGCTCACCAAGAAAAACTCAACACACTGCACCCATAAAGTGCAGAAAAATTATTTTTCAACCAATTTGCATCACATTTTTTACTGTTACTCAAAAAACAGGTCATAATAAATGGGGTCACGACAGTGAAGTTGTACTGTACAAAAGAGCTTAATTAACGATGATAGTTCATTAGAGGTTTAAGCAAACAACAGCTAACTAGAGTCATTATGTGAATTCCGGCAGGAGCCATCAGAGCACTGCAAACGCTGACGCCTGCAGACATCTCTGTGATAAAGGCCATGAAGAGACCCCCTGAAGCGGTGAAGCTTGTTTTGGCAGCAGTTTGTGTTCTATTGGACATCAACCCAGTCAGAGTAACCGATCCTGATACTGGCAGAAGGGTTTGTCTGCACTCTGTATTTTCAGATTTCTCTGTTAAGGTGGCCACCTGCCTAGGTCACCAAATGTGCAGAGCTTTAGCACAAAGCATTTTGTTCAAAAACTACTCAATATTCTTTAATTGTGTCTGTCTTTGAATAGAATTAGAGAAATTTTACATGTGCATATACAAGTTTCATTTTCTTGTTTTCTCTGAGAAGCATTTTTCAACATTAAAATTGCCAACTTTAGTGTTTTGTGATAATAAACATTCTGATACATAGTTTTAAATATACACATTGACATTCATATAAAATGATTTGGTCATCGCTGAAAAGTTTTATGTAGGTGCTTTTCCGATGGAAAGACTGCACATACAGCTCAAAGCCTAGTGCATAGAGGTGATGAGACAACTTAAGTGTGTACTTGGGTTTCACTTAGCATTTCTGCACTTCTAGACTTTTGATGTGTAAAATACAACCAGCCAGGTGGCACCTTAATGTAGCTAACCCTAAGGCCATGGATAGAACTTTCTACAGCTCTTAACAAAATAATTAATTTTACCTGATATGGTGTGTACAGTGGAACCTCTATGTATTGAACCCAGATGGATTGAAAGTTCGCATCCATCGAACATATTCTGTGGTTCCATTTTTTTATGTCTCTGCATTTCAAGACAACATTCATTCATTGAAAGTCTACATGCATTTAAATTTTTTGTCAGTCCCCTGAGAAACAGTGAATAGAGAATCCACTGTATATCGCAAAATTACTCTATAGGTTTATTAGAAATAGTTTTTACTTTTTATCTTCATTTTTGAAGACCATAGAATCTACATTTTGTGGTTAATATAATACTTAAGAAAATAAAAGTGTTCCCTGTAATGTTTTTCTTACAGTACTTAGTCACTGGTAGGAAAAAAAATTCCTTTTTTACTGCTGATATAAGCATTAAATTAAAGAAATCTTGCTATTCACTTGCGCATAATTAAGTGCACAAAGTCGTGATTTTTTCCAATACATTCCATTAGCGAACGGAGCGATTATTTGCCCTAAACATTATTTTTTCATACATTTAATGGCTAAATGAGCAAACATCTGCATACAAGCAAGTCTTGGGAGTTCAAAAGTTTGCCAGCAGAGCGCATGCTCTTCTCACAGAAGAGCGCCTGATCGCTGCACAAGATCTAAGATCTAGGGTCCCGTACACACAGCAGTATTTGTTTCATGTCTGATCTAAATACGTCTTCTGCCTCCTCTTCTTAGTTTCTCCTAACATTTTCCTTCCGCCAGCTAGGACCGTCCACTTTTTCGAGCGTTTTCCTTCATGGCGGACCAAACATACACGTGTGTGTATAATCCATTCACGGTATCTTCGATACTTTTGAAAAGAACCTTTGAAAAATCACCCTAGGAGTTACATGTCACCCTGTGTTTTAAATAATTTGTAAAAACAAATATATAGCACCGTGATTAACTTTAAATTGTTGTATTCTTTAATAAATTAAACTTTAACTTAGTATCTTCTATAACTTGTAATATTTTTTTTGTATTAAATACGAATTAAAAACAGCGACAGCAGCGATGTGTTGGCAACAGCTAGTAATAAACAGTTCACAGATAAAATATTGTTTTAACCTTGTTTTTCATACATACGTACATACATACACAAATACATACATACATACATACAAACACTGGGTATTTGTACAGACACATACATTTAAGGATATGTGTTTATACTCAAGGATATATATTCACAATAACAAATTTAAAAAAAGTGCAAAATTGAGTCAAAATAAAATTTTTTACGGGTCCATTGGTAGTTCTTAAAGTACAAAGTTATGTAATCACTCAGTTTCAGTTTTTTTTTTTATTTGTGTTTTAGTTGTGATTAACATTAACTTGGTGTTGGTAATTTATTACCTATTTAGAGTTGGTGAAACAAGTACTTTTTTGAAACATCCAGACATTCGTAAAATTTATAATTAAGTTATAGTGTTCTTCTTTAATATTTGTGTAACTCAACTAAAGCAATTGTTACAAGGAATAAATATTTATAATGCTAATGATGGACAGACTTCAGGAGCATTGCGAATTGGTTGACCACAGAATACTAAGTTGGGTGTCATTTGGTAAATATAGAAGTACCAAATACCTGTATTCACATGCTATGGTTTTACAGTATGTGTATCTGTAATGGTTTTGTGGACTGGGCTCTTGCCCTAGTTGATGTACTGGAAGTCTCGGTGTGGTAAATGCCTTGATTGTGATTCAGCTGACTGTTTTAGTACGCAGACAATGTGTTGTGTAACGTGATTTCTTCTAGAAAAGGAAAATTAATTTTGTCTTTCGAGGAATGCTAAAGCTAAAATTCAACAGCTAAACTGGAAAAACATAGTTTCTATAATGATATGATGATGTAATCAGTTACCCACAATCTGAAATACCATGAGGATCAAGTAAAATACTTTAATGCAAATTCCACAATTATTCATAAAATGTTTCATTTTATTTTTAAAAAAAAGTATTACTTGAATACTCAACATTTGTTGTGCGTGTTACAAAAATAATGATACGAAGTAGATGTTGATGTTGTATTTTGTCGCAGTTATTACTTTGTGTTTAAATTTGTTTTTTTATAAACGTGGTATGACGTGTCGGTCCATTTCCTTGTAAAAACTACTAACAAATAAGTAAGTAAAGTGAAAGGTCCCAATTTACACTATATAAATTTGACTATCAAGTTTGCATTGCTCCGAAAAATAACTATGTGCCAACTGACGTAGACATATTCCCGCGACAATGCTACAAAACTGCAATGTAATATGAACTGAACAAGTTTTAAGCGTATTCAATATGTTTGGGCAAAGATGGAAAACATTCTTTAGAAAATATAAACTATGAACGAAAATTGTATTTCCTAATAATCTCTCAATTAATTGTTACCAGATATCAATGAGGCTGGATGTTATATTGGTCAGTTTTGGTAACAGTTACCATCATATTGTTTGCTTGTGTTACAGAATTTACAGGTGGTTGTAGAACTCATGACTAACATGACAGGTACTCAAACCCCAAAAACACCTGGTGCCAGAAAACATTACGGAAGTGTACACAATCAGCTACGTAGAGAATTTCATTTTAAACGTAACTAGGGCCTGAAAATTGGTGACTTAACAGTGAACAGTCTATATCAATTTCCAACCTATGATTATTTAATAACATTATATTTTGGTCTCTTTTAGCATTGCTAGAAATTTTAGTATTGAGTTTTGTTACACCTGGGGTTTTACAATGCACTTTTTATTTCAATCAACTTCACATTTGAAGATAATGGTAACAATTCTGAGTAATACAAGAATTTAATACCAATGCTAACACAGAGCTGTAAACTATAGTAATTTTTGACCAGAGAAATAATTTATAATTTTAAATTACATAACACAGCTTCAAGTTAAAAAGTGCAGCTTCCTGCTTCAATACAAGCTTTGCAATTTGCAACGATGTGTCATTGCCTGTCATACACATTCAAAGACCCTAGGCATGTGCTGTAGAGAGTACATGCTGCCATTACATCTCAATGTAACCTATATCTGTTGTTCCTGGAAAAATGCATGCTTTCAGTTCCTCAAACATGTTCTGCTTGATATTAGACATTGTTTGTGGTATTAGCCTTGTATTAATGAAGGAGCATTCGAATATTACTGTTGCAGCAAAAGTGTGACTATAATCCATACTCATTATGGCATGGTTATACTGTATTTTTAGTCCTCTTTGTGAATTATAATACATTTATGGGTTTTCGCCCAGCAGGATGAGAGTTTCTTTGATGTTCTTTTACAGGTACCCGATTACTGGGGTCCAAGCCAAAAGATGATTGGAGATATTAATTTCCTAAATAGACTGACAAAAGACTTTGATAAAGACAACATTCCACCAGCCATTATGCTTAAGATACGCACAGAGTTCTTGCCAAACAAGCTTTTCAAGCCTGAAATTGTGCTGAAGGCATCTGGTGCTGCAGAGGGCCTGTGCAAGTGGGTCATTGCTATCGACCAGTACGATAAGGTTGTAAAGGTAATGTGAACTTCCACAATGCAGCAGCTGCATTATCAGCTCTTGCTGCTTCCCAAAATACTGCTTAGAAATTCCATTGTGTGTACGATTAAATATTATTTCTGATAAGTGGGTAATAATTGGAACATACGCAAAATGTGTTATATTTTGATACATCATCACAATGAGAGACAACAGAATACTGTATTTGATCAAGTATAATGTCAGGAAAAATGTAAATACAAGCCAAGGTTTCAGCATAACCAAATATTTAATGAAGTTAATAGGGTGATATTTGATGCCATGTGTTGTCAATGGGCTTGCCTGTTTATGGGAGTTGTGCTGGATCGGTCAGCTCCCCTAGCGCACTAGGCGTACACTAGAGCAGTTGGCTGCTCACGCCTGGGTGGGTATGCTCTGACGTAAGACACCCCATCCAAGTCGGTGTTGTCACGAGGTGCCATGACAATCCATGTGATTTTGTACACTCCATGTGTAGTGTATGCTCCTTCAAGAATGAAAAAGTATGCATCCCCAGAAGCAGCCACCCAATTGCATCACACCAACCCCTAACCAACATTTCTGACTATGTACAGGGTATTTAATGAGCAGCAAGCCAGCCCTCGGGGAAAATTTTTTAAACTAATATTTTGGTGATAATAGTGATGACAATTTTTAATAGCCATTTTCTATGTTATTTTCTTCATCGTCACTCTCTGCTGTGGGTTATGTGTTCTATGCCCCATTTTTGACTGAGAGTACAAGAAGAAGTTGAACAGTTGTTGCAGTTTTGGGATAGGCAGCTTCAGGCTACAGAGCAGAGGGTGAAGGTAGCAGGGACTCTGTGTGGCCAGGCAAAGTTTTCTGAATAAATCCTGTGCACTGAAAAGGGCGTGTTTAGTGTGTTCGAGCACACACAAATAATGGCATGAACCATCTGCCTTTACTTCGTGTGACTGCCGTTTTCCACCACTCGCAGCACGGGTGTGTCAATCACATACAGCATGCAAAACGGTCTCAAGTAACACAAATAGAAAAAATGTTTCTGGTGCCAACATAGTGGTTGCAGCTGATTTTCATTGGAGACGCTAAGTGAGCCTGGGGACATTCCTCCCAAGACGCAGAGAAAGGAGGAACTCTGACCCATCCCAAGATGAAGAATAGAAATGAGTTTGGGCGGCCAGCAGTAACAACAATAGGGTGGTAGAGTAGTGCCTTTATGTCTCAAAGCTGGTAGCGTGCTGGATCATGCTAGTTGCAGCCTAGAGCCATCAGCATACTGAATCATGCTAGTCGTGTCCCAGAGTCATCAGCATGCTGGATAGTGAGGCATACACCCTGGAGCCTGATAGGCTCATCTAGGGCACCCACAAGCAGCGATGGAATGTGGTTGTCATGTCCCAGAGTCACCGGCATGCTGGATCATGCAAGCGTTGCATTTTGGAGGGGGTGTGCTGGAGTGTGTCCTCACATCAGAGTCCCACTAGAATGCTGGATTTTAAAGAGATGCATTTCGGAGCCCGGTATGGTGCCCTAGGTGGGGGCAGGAAGGAGAGGCAACTGAATTGTACCTACACATCCCGGAGCAGGTTGCATACTGGATTGTGCTAGTCAGGTTTTCAGGCCCATCCACAAAGGTGATTTCTGAAAGGACCACAAGGAAACCTGGACAAGTGGTCTAGAACTTGGGGCATTTGAATAAACTGCTTTTATTCAGGACCCATGAAACAAACAATGAAGGACTTTGGAAGTCCGAAAACACATGGTGGCATTCCGTGAACAAATTTTTTTAGGAAAGCAAAGTCAGGGATATGGCTACCAGGGAAGAAGGTACCTTATGTGGAAAAGGACATTAGAAGGGACCAAGGGGCAGGAATAGGCCTGCGATGTAGAATTAAGCCTCTGGAAAATGGAGACGGGCAACTGGGATGTCTTGAGTGCAAGAAAATTTTTCACACAATATGTATGGGTTGGTGGGAAGTAATATGTATAATTAATGGAGGACCTAATATATAAATTCCAGATTTGCTGGGACCAAGAAAATAAGTGTACTCTAATGGACTGCATCAGAGAAGGGATATACAAGGTGCATTGTAAAACTGTGCAAAGAAATTCCATTTTCACTATCTGGGTTGGTGGGACATATTGATGAATGACAGGTCTGTTGTTTCATTGCTCCGAGTGCAAAAGGAGAGCCCCTTCTGCAACACAATTGGAACATAAGTGCCCATGATCAGGATTACTCAAGAGATTGACGCCTTACTCCAGGAATTAATAGGATAAAAATAAAAATACCCCCAGAGGTTTGTAGTCCAATGTGAAGGCATCCTCTTGAGAAACCAGATGATTCACAATACAGTGGATGGACGTAGTGAAGAAACAGCTGGTAGGAGAAGCCAGATGTTGGTGGCTTCATTATGGGGAGTTCATATCCAGTTGGGACGAATCGTAAGACAGACTTAAACATAGAT
Source organism: Clitarchus hookeri (assembly GCA_002778355.1). Classification (NCBI taxonomy): domain Eukaryota; kingdom Metazoa; phylum Arthropoda; class Insecta; order Phasmatodea; family Phasmatidae; genus Clitarchus; species Clitarchus hookeri. The sequence continues at coordinate 1,562,352 of NQII01000581.1, read as the reverse complement.
TGAAGGACATAACTAGTTTGAGACTTGTATAGCATTTCAGAATGCCGGGAACGAGAGCAAGTATTTTATACATTTAAAGGCCAGCCATACCATGCCTGGTACGTAAAGGGAGGGTGGAATAAATGTTGCCTCTGATAATAAAACTAATGCGGAACTACTTTCAACCTTTCCTTTGAGAACCCTTGCCAAGGGACATTGAGGAACTGATGCAAAGGGTCAGGTGCATGGAAAGGGACCAAAGGATTACAGTAATAAGGGAGGAAGAGATCCTAAAACCATTCCCTCTGAGGATCACCAACACCCCATCGGACACAGGATGTTGGGTGTGTGGGGAAAAAGGGCACTTAAAATAAAATGGACCTCCTCGGTAGGAGAAACTAGTTAGAGAGAAGACAAAACTCATTGACCACCAGCACCAGCTCCGTGTAGGAAGTTTGGTAAATGCAAATTCCGGGAACGAGAGGTAAGCTGCTGGGTCAGAACAAAAGAAGAAACAGTAAAGGGTTCCCCAAAATGAAAAGTGGATCATCTGGTCACTTTGAGGAAATATGCAGAGGATGGGTTGTCTTGGGACGATAGATGAAAGTGAAGTGCTGTTGACACGCACAAATTGTCTATTGTTGAAATGCGGCCAGGCCCTACCCTAATATTTGCAGTGAGACATTTGTTACACTTATCCAAATGCACAGTAGTAATAACCCACGCCTGATGAAAAAATGTTATTTGCTTCCATTAATTTTGTTTTATTTTGGAAATCCATACAAAATAACGAAACACATATTTATCACCTAATATGCTTATATCTACTGGCTAAATGATAGAAATATTTACTTATGTACAAAATTTGCATGGGATTTACACCAGACATTTATTACTGTGCTCTCCACTGACACTCTTTTCACAGGAACTGCATTCACTTGTCCGTAAACAGGCAATTAAGTGGAGCCGCAGAATGTCGAGTCGCAATGTCCTTTGGCATGTCTCTCATTTTCCATGGGGCTAGGCAGCATGGAAACATTGTTGCATATTTTTATTGGCCTGAACAATTATGCCCCTGAAAGTTTCCTCTTGAGGGCGGATGTCTGTGGCAGCTGGCAAGCACATTCCCGCATTTCGTGGCTGGCCCAGATACTGTCTCCCATTCTGATGTTGCAGGCACAAATAGACACTAGGTGTGAAGGAGATGCAGTATGCATCATAGTCATCATCCTGACGCACGCCATCTACCAACTACCAAGCACATTCGTTGCTATCACACCTTTCCCACCATAACTGCAGATGTAAGAAAGAACCAACAGAGGTTTGATCGTCCCTAACTATGACATCCAGTTGTCATTTCGCAACCAGGCCTAGTTCGGTCACCACCTGCTACCGCCCGCTCTTGGGTACATTGAGATTGCACAGCCACCATGAAGTGGGGGTAAGAATGAGTAGAGTGTCGCCTCTGTGCGCCCCTAATCTTCATAACGTCTGCTACGCTGGTATATATTCAGTTGCAGACTTGCAAAATACCAGTTGTTCTTCCACCATAACCTTTTGAAACTGAACAAGCATCACAATATCTGCCTCTTGTGATACCAGCTGACCGTCCATTAGAGATGAGTAGAACATAGCTGTTGAGAGACAGTAGACCCTCTAAAGTATTCAGAGGTCTTGTTTGTCACGCTGCCCACATCATCGCAATTAGACCTGTGACCCATGCGAGAATTATATTAATTTGTTAGTAGTCAAGAGTAAGACACAGTGGCTGAGGCCACTCATTTTATGGGTCAGACCCAATGGTGGATAGTATTTGGGCTTGGTTTTAGTGAATTCTGATGGGTGATATTTTTCACAGGTGAGCTATTTTTCAATTATGAATAAATCTTGCAGCTCTTGATTCCCAAGTTTCAACTTCTTATCGGAGATAGGACATCCCTACTAGTTAATCCCCAGTTCCCCTCCACACCTAATAACACAGTATCCAACCCATACCCAAACCCACCACGTCCACAGGGACTTCTCTGCTAGGAAAGGGGGGCTGGATACACACTCAGAAAAAAACAAAACAATTCCTGCAGCTGGCAATTGCTTCTCAAGTGGGAGTCACGGTCAGAACTTGATGTCCAGTACTGTGACTGTTCTACCTATCTTAGTTGGACCAGAGTTCTCTGAACACAATAGTCAAGCATGGTACCAGAAAGCCATCACTAGGCAGCACCCAGGTTAATTCTGAGTTACAGGCATCACCCCCAACTATCCAGCACGCTATTAAGATTTTCTGCCAGGTTTTTGAATTGGAGCTCAGATGTGAGTAACCAGGATCTTGGCACACACAGGATAGGGCTAGACACTGAGCCTACTCAGCCACCTCTGTACGATCCACTGTGATCCTCTGCTGGGTGCAGAGGTTCAGAGAATGGTGAAGTATCTACCTAGTCCTGTTATTTCTCTGGAAAATACTACTTTTACTCTCTTTGCTGCCGCCAAGAGACCTCTGCATTTCACTTGAACCTGTCCTTACCCAAGTCATTCTCCTAGCGAGGGGATGAAAGGAAGGGTAAAGTGGCTGCAGCTCTCGCCAACCAAAGCCACCCTTAGTTGCCAGTTTGACCTACAAGGCAGGTCAGAATCTAATCCGTGCAAGGTGCCAGTAGTCTGTACCAAAAGGAAATACAGTAAAGCACCAGTACAACGAACTTCATTACAACGAACATTTCATTAGTACGAACAAACCATTTGGTCCCGCCAAAATGCTATACTTTCACATGTAAATAATTTTCAGTAGTACGAATTTTTCGCTTAAAATTTACGGTCGATTTATAAAACATTCGCTTTAACGAACACCTTTTGCGCTTCACGAATCCAAAAATTTTGGTAGTAATTTTTTGTAAACGGAAATGAAATTAACTTTTCGCATCCACAAACGCTGTGGACACTTACGAAAACATAAACAATTTCACTGGTATTCTCATAGATGTTGCAGTTCTTTGGTGGTGTAGTTGGTCACAAGCTTTTGTGTTGGCTGATGCAACTAGCGCTTGCCGGCGGTTCAGTGGAGAACTACGTTAGCAGCAGCAGATACTACAGTACAACGTGGTGCGGCAAAGTGCTTTACACGGAAAAACAATTAAGGAGTGGTAGTCGTAAACTGTTCGGCGATGTTTGGAGGGAAGTATATGAGAATAGTCTGTTATCTCAGCTCTCGCTCTTACATCAACACTCCTCCCTTCTCTCTCTCTCTCTTTAGCTTAGCCCAGGCGGCATTTGTTGTGACGATCGGCTAGCTATGTAAGGAGGTTCCGTTCTTTGTTTGGTAGGATGGCCACGGGCTGGGAGTAAGAGAAGAAGAGACCTTTTTTTTTCGGGGTGTCACATTCCAGCAGGCAAAAAAACACCCATGAGTCACTGTGTAAAAGACGCAAAAAAAAAANTTTTTTTTCGGGGTGTCACATTCCAGCAGGCAAAAAAACACCCATGAGTCACTGTGTAAAAGACGCAAAAAAAAAAAAGGGCCGCCCAGAAACCATAAAAGAAGCAAAAAAAAAAAAAAAGAAATCTGGACGTCCACCCAGCTGTTGACCTTCTTTTAATGAACTTTTGTAGGAAAAAAGAATAATTTTTTACATATTTACTAACCTTAAATAAATTTAATACAACAAGTTTATCTGTATACATTAAAACTTGTCTTCACACTTTGTTATTGTTCAATTCTTCCATATAACGGTTAAATAAAACATTTAATGAATTTTACCTGCCTTGGTTAAATAAAGTTGCAAGCAAAAGGCAAGTATTCAAAATACATAGAACCGAATACTGGAACCGATATTTAAATTGTAGAATCGACATCGACATTTTTGGTTATTCGACCCATCCCTAATTTACATTTAGTTTTCGTTGGTGGATTGTACAATAATTTTTGTTCACACTTCATTAAAAATGCTGACAAGAAAACGAAAGGCAATTGACCTAAAAACTAAATTGGCGATATTAAAAGCAGTAGATGACGGAAGAAAAAAAAATGATATTGCTAACGAATTTGGAATAGAGAAATCCACGCTTTCGACGATATTAACCCAACGCACTGTAATTGAGAATGATTTTTTGTCACCTGAACGTAAACGTGTGCGCCCTTCACCTTATGAAGAACTGGAGAAGAAATTGTTTGACTGGCTAATGCATTCCAGGAAATCAAATATACCAGTTGGCGGAAATATTTTTCAGGAAAAGGCACGAGAAGAAGCCCTTAAATTGGGCATTGAAAACTTTCAGGCTTCTGGTGGTTGGCTGCATAGGTTCAAAGTAAGGCATAATTTAACCACTTTGAAAGTATGTGGAGAAGCTGCTGCTGTTAATCCTGAGGTTCAGGAAAAATGGCAGGAAAATCTTGACACAGTTATCTCGGGATATGAAGGAAAAAAAAAAGACATTTTTAATTGTGATGAAGCCGGGGTTTTTTACAATCTTCTCCCAGACAGAACTTTGGAGGTAAAAGGTCGAACCTGTCATGGAGGAAAGAAAAGTAAGGAACGGTTTACTGTTCTGTTTTGTGTTAATAGTGATGGGTCTGAGAAAATGGAACCACTAGTGATTGGGAAGTTTTCCAAACCCAGATGTTTCAAAAATGTGAAACACCTTCCCTGCAAATACAAAGCCAACTCAAGTTCCTGGATGACATCATCATTATTTCAAGAATGGCTCCACAGTTTTGATTGTAGAATGGGGGTGCAAAATAGGAAAATTCTGCTGTTTATAGATCACTGTCCTGCTCATAATGCTAACATATCAGCACTGAAGAACATCAAAGTGATTTTGTTCCCTCCAAACTGCACCAGTACCCTGCAGCCACTAGATCAAGGGATTATAGCACAGGTCAAAAAAGACTACAAAAAGCAACTGGTGCAATTCCTTCTGCGCCAAATAGAATCTGGTAAAGATGCTAGAAGTTCCTTGAAGTGGAACATTCTTCAGGCCATGCACAGGCTCGTGTTAGCATGGAACAGAATCACACCTGCCACAGTTGATAATTGTTTTGCCAAGGCAGGGTTTCCAGAAAATACACAGGAAGTTGACTGCACCAAAGAAGAAGAGGAGTGTAAAGCTGCCTGGGTAGAAATGAAGAAAAAATTTGACATTAATGAAACTTTATTCAGTGATTTTGTGTCAGTGGTTAATCAGGTATCCACTTGCTCTCCTGTCACGGACGAGATACCCGCAGAGAACATTCAGGCTAGCAGCGATGACAATGACTCAGAAGAGGAAACCGAGATCAAACGTCCTCAACGGGAAGAAATCTGTAATGCATTGGATGTGTTAGAAAGGCTTTTTCTGACATCTGTAAATTTATCCCATCACATGTCATCACTACAAAAAATAGAAAGATGTAACTAAAGAACTTAGAGACATGAAGAAGCAGACATCCATCAAAGAGTTCTAATCTAAAGTTGAAATCAATTGAAGTGTCATGTTTTGTTCTTAAAATATTTAATTTTCTTCAGTATTGTTTTGAAATGGTTTCATGTATGTACGTAACTTTTATTGTTAACTGAATGTGCTTAAAACNATGTTTTGTTCTTAAAATATTTCATTTTCTTCAGTATTGTTTTGAAATGGTTTGATGTATGTACGTAACTTTTATTTTTAACTGAATGTGCTTAAAACATTTTAGTTTATATCAGCAGAATGTTCTTGGGTGGTGTTTTGCTGCAGTGAGTCGGAATATTTTAAAGGTATTCCTACATTTTATGTAGTACTGTATTCTTAATTCATATACGGTTTACTCTCTTTATGGTACTGTTTCTATGTAGTACATACCAACTTACGTATGATTATCTACATATAAAATGTCATATACACTACAATTACTGGCATATTTAAAATCGTACACTTCTACAGTTCCAAGTGGTTTATTGATGAAACAAATTGCGATGCCTGAAATCTTTGATTTCAGTATAAAGAACTTCATTATAACAAACAAGTGGTAATTTGGGTCCCTTGGAGTTTGTTATAGCGAAGCTTTACTGTAAACTCAATGCTGCCATCTGACCTACAACCAAGCAGACATCAAGTTAATTTGACGTCCCTAGTGGAGCCTAGCTGTACTTGCATATGCAAGAGATGTGGGACTGGACAAGAGCAAACTTATGACAGAGTCGTGCCACTCCAAAGCTATTAGAGATGGATTCCATGACTTCTAAGAGTCGTAGACTACACCCCATGGTACCCAATCCTACTGCACCCAGTCAGACAGAACTTTAGAGAAAGTTGTGGCCAAAGGGAAAGACAGAAGCTCACTAGACAGGAGCCACATTGATGTAGATTTATAACAGTGTAACGCCTATCAGCATGATGGAACCAGGGGTTTAATTAAATATGGGTATAAGCTGTTCGCCGTAAAGTGAGCACTTTTGCGGCCCTAGTTACTTTTTTCCTATCGGCCCCTGCAAGAGGTTATAAATGTGTGCAATTTCTTCTTAACACTTCTCTAGATTACAAACATCAGGTGGTTCTTCCATCTGCAAGCAACTCTATTTTCCACGAGCTCTCATTTCAACACCACATATAAATATAACATCTCCGCTAAAATTACACTCTTCTCTCCTCCAGTACTGTTATTACCTTTAGTCTTGCTCTTATAAAATGCTGATTTAGAATCTTGGTGGAAGAAGTGACATTCATTTTACAGTAATCTTAATTATCATGTTTTATTTCCAACTTTTATAAATGGAAATAAGTTGTCACTTCTCTCTATAGATTGCCTTGTTTGTCAACGTTTCCAAATCATTTGAATCTTTAAGAAAGGACTCCTTCACCTGCTCTGTTAAAATATTTTCTATAACTTGCTCTTATTTATCCTTCAAATGCACAGGCAAATAATCAGATGGGGGAGACAGAAGTGCAGTCCATCTGCTGTGGTTAAAAAGCACAGAAGAGGGGGAGATGGAGAACTCCATTAAATCCAACATGACCTGATGCCTGACAAGTCTGTGTGATGTGGAGGGGGAGGAGAGGCAAATGGACGCATGCGGTCTACCCAGTACAATCACTGCTATCAAACCTCGCCTAGACTCCATATGAAATCTCTTAAGCATTGTAGTGATGACTAAGGTGCATCAATTCCATATTGACGTGCACCCTTAGTGGGCATGGCAGTTGGTGGGTGGTGCCAAGG
>NQII01000581.1:1544580-1555174 GCA_002778355.1 Clitarchus hookeri | reverse complement strand
TGACTGTGAAGCAGTGGTCGCCACTCTTACGGGGGATTTATCTTGGGGCCTACGTTGCTGGGTTTGGCCACTTTTATTATGGAGCATTGTGCCTTGTGCCTTAGGAGGTTTGTTTGCCAGCGATGGCGAGTGGGTACCCTGGTAGGGGTATAGGTAGGTGTAGGTAGGTGTGACATTCAGTGGTCTGACCACCCTAGTGACGTTAGTGGGCCGAGTGAAGGTAGGCGGTTTCTTCGGTGGCGTTGGAGGCAACGTAGAAACTGCACATGGCACGTGCCAGATGAGGTTAGAGGTTAAGCTGGACGTGCTGGATGCGGACCCTCTCTGACGAGTAACCTCCTCCTCCTCCTTCCAGGTGTATACCTGGTTGTCGCCTGAACCACTACTCCTCAGGACTCCAGCCAGGGCTAGCCCCTGCTTGGCCGCTTTACCCCGCCCAGCCATATGGTGAGGCATAAGGGTGGTGACAGATCAGATAGGCAGATAGTGGGTGGACAGAAAGGGGTAGATATGGCATGATGGAGAGTAAGGTGCTGGATGTTGGGTAGGGTAGGTAGTCTGGACAACTGGCTTTCAGTCTAGTGGCTTAGCGAGTGGGACGTCGCTGGCAGACACAAGTACCAAACTGAGGGTTACAGTATCGGGTTTAGGAGCATCCGTTCTCGTGGCTTCTTGGTGAGTGAGATGCCGGTGGCGGATCCAAGCATCACATAGAAACGGGGCTCCTTTCAGGGGTTGGCCTATCATTTCCAGCAAGTGACCTGGCGAGCGAGACATCGCTGGCAGACCTAGGCACGTACTGGAGGGGTGATAGTCCAAGATGACAACTGCTCTGGTGTTGCACAGGAAGACAAACTTCCCAAGCTCCACTTCGAAACAGTTTCCAGAGGGTGAGGTAGGGAACGAGGTTCCGGCTCGTGACTATCCCTGCAAGATTTTACTAGGATTGGTGAAGAAACAGGAAATAGCGGGAACAAGGTGAAGAAAGAATAGAGTGCTGGAAGAGACAACTCAACCAAGTCATATTTATGTCTGCTTATTGATTGCTTATTAAACATACATAAACTAGCCTGTACCCTGACTAGGGCCTGAAGGGGCGATCTTAGGTTGCCAACCGGTAATTGACCTAGTCTCTGAAGATGTGGCAGGGGGGGTGGGCGACCCCAAGTCTGCGGTACTTGAACTCGAGTCAACTGCGGGTGAGCTGTGAAGTAGCTGGAAGCATGGCAGGCTTCGGCGTACTGGCGAGCAGTAAGGCAGGGTCGTGCAGAGTAAGACTCTCGACAGTGCTGCGTATAGCAGTAAAGACTTGAAGAAGTCGGTTGACTCTCAGGCAGAGTGACGGGCCAGTGCAGGGGTTGCAGTGTGTGGTGAGAGACGAAATGCAGGGAGAAGAGACGTAAAGAGAGCGGCGGCGGTGAGCCAGCGGAGATGGCGGAAGGCGACGGCGAGTACCCCTCTCGCGGCTGAAGGCTGGAGGGGCAGAGAGCAGCAACATAATGTGAAGTGGGTTGTGGCGCATCAGGCAGTAACATCTGGGCAAGCCAACCCTGGTCTTCAAAGCGTGCTGTGGCAAGACTAGATGAGATAATGACAATGCTCGTGGCGCATCAATATTAAATGAGTTTTGATGCTTTTTGCAGCAGAACACGTGTGTACAATTGATCCTTTCTAGGAATAAAATAATGTGAATCATTTTTTTTATCAAACATTATTTGTTGATGTTATTTCTAAATAATTATAAATTATGAAATATTAGTGCACAGACTCCTTTAAAAGCTCTCCCTGTATTCCTCAAAGCATAAAAAAAATGTTATTTTTAATTTGGAATTATTTATTATTTTGTAAAACAGAAAACAGAATTGAATGTCTACTCCTTGGGCCCTTTATGTAAAAGCTTTGTAGCTGTGATAACTCAGAAATACCAGTAAAATAAATTTTCTTACCTCAAACTTCTAGTTTTATACTTTTTTCCTCATACTTTTCAATTGAATTGTAATTGATCATTATGTCTAGTGCAAGGTATGTTAATTTTTGTTTGTTTTATTGTTCTAATTTGGCTGGGGGGGAGGGTGTGATATTTGCTTGGAATACAAATATATCAGTACTGTATGCTTCTGTTTTAGGATGTGGCGCCCAAAAGAGCGAAACTGGCAGAAGCAGAGGAACAGTACAGGGCAACCATGGAATTACTGAATGAAAAAATGGCAGAGCTGGAAGAGCTGGAGAAGAATCTAAAAGAGCTACGGGCTAAGCTGAATGAAGCCATTCAGAAGAAGCAATCACTGGAGGACGAGAGGGACTCCTGCGGAAAGCAGCTTGTTGTTGCGGAGAAACTAATAGGTCAGCTTACGTCTTCTCTTGTACAGTTCACACTTTTGTCTTTCTCAAAATATTGCACTGCGCCTATGGATGTATTTATATTAGGGATATACTAGTTGAATGATTAATTATATTGTGGACATTATGAAAATTAAAGTGTCTCGTTGAAGCAGAGACCTTATATCCCAACACCAGACACAACTTGTACAGCATGGTGAAGCTTCAAAACCATTTCCACTAGCTCTACCTCATATGAATTGTTTTAACATGGAAGGTATTTATATATCTTACTGTTCCACGGCTCATTCATATAATCTGTTAGTAGTAGTTATGTGTTGCAAATTTTATGGAAATTTAACAGTGCAAGCAAATGTTCACAACAGGAGTGTACTACTAAGTTATCCCATAAAAATGGTAGGTATCTAATTTGTCTACCAAGTGTCCTGTATTGTGGTAATGGTGTATGCTCGAGAATGAGAATGTGTCGCACAGAATTGGTGGGGTACCAGAAAATAATTTTCAAAACATAGCACACAAAGCCACCTTTCCTTGACTGGAAAATGTAATTCCCCCAGACAATGTCGTTCACCACTTTCCTCCTCCAGGAAATGCAAACCTGTCTTTAGCTGAATAAGTGACATAATATAACACAGAATAGTTGTTGATAATGTAATACATACTTTGGGGTACCAAACATTGGACGTTGTGATGTCATTTATCTTCTTTATCTGTACAATTCCTAGTGTATTTTTCTGACCTCCCTATAACTGTAATGTAGATATAATTTTTTACTGTATGTATGTGAAAGATGTTAAACAAGTGGAAATGTTCAGTTTGGTAGCTGAATTTGACATTGTACCACCTATAAACCAGTTTAAACTGAAACTCATAATGCACATGAGAGCAGTGCAAAGGAATGGCTTTTGTCATGCACCAAGTGCATGTGGCATAACACATGTTGGAGTTTACTCCATAAAATGGCTTACATGACCTCTGACACCAGTTTGATGTACTTCACTTACAGGGTTCAAATTTTGTTAATATGTGTGATTGGAAGGCTTTTTCCTACTTGATTTGAAACTCCTGCCATGAATTGTGAGCAAAGCCATTGGTTATTGCGCTGTGTCGGTCTCTTTACGAGTACATTTCAATATACAAGGATGACATTTATGGAGAGAGTTGAACCAGATTAGGTATAAAACAAATGTGGAGTGAATAAGATAAATATCGTACAGGATGGCAGGCTGCATGGAGGTTTGTTATTTCACAGTGAGACAAATGATGTAATAGTTACTGCAGAACAAAAAATTACTTGCATGAAAGACAGTAGCATGACAAGCAACAAGGTTCCCTGATAAATTAAGCAAAGAAAGGCATGGTCAGTTGTACAAACGGCATGTTAATCATTTGCTGCACAATGAGGTTCCAAGCACATCTATAGGAGCTATACTATAAACAGAATCCAGGGAACGTGTTTCAAGGATGGCAGGGATAAAGTTAGGCCTGTTGGGAACAAGACTTCAGTGCAGAATTCAAGATTTTCAGTACTGAAGTCCATTCATGGTTACCTCCAACTTTTCTGAAGCCCTTCTAAAGTTCTACTTTCAAACTATTTCTCTGCCTTATGCAAACCAAATTAAACTATGTCTAGAAAATTACTCCAAAGGGACAATGTACCACATTTGTGTGCACTCAGTTACATATTATTCCATGTGAGAAGTATTTATTATTAGGTATTACAAACACACCCATATTTTGTCTGTACTTATTCTTATTAACTATAAATAGACAAGGTGTTTTTTTCACAAAAAGATTTCATGCGAAGGTAATTTCCAAACCTCTCTGGTTTCTTAATACTTTTATGATTGGATGACATATTCACAGTTTTTCGTAGGAGAATCATGTACGTTCAGTGTGAGAGAAACAGAAGTCTCATTGGGCCATTCAAATGAGGACATAGTTTATCACATGCACTGCAACCAGTGACAAAAGAAATGTTGCACACATGTTTATAGGACGTTGAAACCTAACACGCTGTCCGAAATTTTCACGATAAACCACCACCTCTAATTATAAATGAAATAAAATAATTTACAAATAAAATACAAGTAAAATTTTTATTTAATTGAAAATAAGATACTTATTGTGTTAACATATTTTGAAAGGTTTGATTTAAAAAGTGTGAAGATACTACGAATAGACTAAAGAAGAGTTGTGGCAGTCACAGAAGAAAAACTACTCTTCGCCAGACTGAGATCAGTTATGGGCTCCAGAACACATCTGGAATACATTCTGAAGGTGTGAACAACCACTAGGTGGATTGTCATCCTAAGACCAAGCAGGAAGTGAGACAGTGAACTGAGGGGTACTGGATCAGCAGGAATCCCAACTGCTATAATTAGGAAAAGTGTCTGTTACTCAGAGAAGATTATTAATTGGCTTCATGGGATTGAACAGATGTGTTTTAACTTCTGCCACTTTAAACAAGGAAAACATACATTTAAAGCATGTCCGAGTTCAAACCACAGTATCAGCCCAAACAGTGTACACCAGATTAATAATTTATTGCTCTAGTATCTCGTCTGCATAAAAAAATTGCTTTCTAGAATTAATTTTTTTAAATTTTGTTTATTGCTGTTTCTACTCTCTAATTTTTTTCCCTTCTCATAAACATTTAATTGCGTAAAGCTATCAGCTAGTGAAGTCTCAGAACTGTGTGGGTTGTAACAGTTTTACTTACTGCACTGATATGTCAACACTCATTATTTGTGTAGGTGGCTTGGGTGGAGAAAAATCGAGATGGGGTGCTACAGCAGTTTCGCTCCGGGGAAGCTTTCAATCTTTGGCTGGAGACATACTCATATCCTGTGGAATAATGTCATACTTGGCTCCATTCTCAGCTGTATACAGGTAATGATTTTAATTTGTCTGAATTCCTGAGGTTTAAATTAAAATAAATTCTAATGTTATTAGTATGTATGTTTGTACACTTACATGTACTCATGCTTTTTTATGTGTGGAGTGTCTAATTTCGGTTTTATGCAAGTATGCATTCAGCATCTCCAAATTTGCTTTAAAAATTGTTGATATTGTTTTGGAGTAAAACTTAAGTGGATTGCATCATGAAATATTCTGTCTTGAAACGTAAGTGCATTTTATGTTTATGAAAATATATGGTGCAGAAAACTTATAGTATGCCTTCTACTTAAGCATTGGTGTTTAATAAAAACCAATTTTCCACAGCAGAAAATTTTTTTTGTAATATTTTATAAAATATATAAAAAGCTATATGTTGTGAGAAAGTTTCAGTGCACATGAAGAAGGTTCAATGCAAAAATTTCATGTCAAATAATGTTATATAAAAATGCAAACTATTTATATTATGAATGTTTCCAATAGGTTTTTGTAAGTTATCATTCCTTTCACAATCAACTCTGTTTCCTTTGTAATAAAAATTTTCGTGAGACATTAGAGGAGCACAGTTCAGAGTTCTGTAAAACATGGAGGCAGGTGACATCATTTTCAGTTTCTCACTTTCCATCAGTTGCCTGGGAATTTATTGTTATAAATTCAACTATGGTTTTATATAGGAGAGGATTGTGCTTTACCTGACTGAAAAAAACGAAGTCTGTGATATTTAATAAGAAATCCGAATTAAAACTGGGAAAGAAGCTATAGCTAAACTTTAAACGGAAGGCCAAAATATGATTGGGTTGTGTGAATATTCAGTATACCAAATATACCAGCATACCAGTATAGCTGGCAAAAGTAGTTATGAGGCACATGCCTTTCTATTTAGATGTTGTTTCAAGAAACAAGACAAAATAAATTAAAATCAGAAAGTTTTTTTTTTTGCGAGAGATTAATTTTTTACAGAGGTAACAATATCTTATATATGCAGTGCGTCTTATTTTGGTAATTATTAAGGTAAAACTCATGATTTTTGGGAAATGTTAGTTACACAATGCACTTAGTGTGCTTTTCACACAGATTAATGTACGATAAAACTGAAGTTTGTTTAGTTTGATATTTACCTGTAGATGCATAATGTTTTCTTGCTGCAGTTGCAGTTAATGTATTAACAGGTGTTGGTCTTCCTCAAGACCCACAAAATAAGACCTTCCTATTTCAGCGTGTCAGACCGGAAGGATATTTAATTCTAGGTCATGCCGTTTAGCCTCAGATCTGCCCCAGCCGTCTTAGAGAAACTAATGACTCACTTCCTGGATAACTGCATGAGCCAGTTTACTGCCACCTATCTGTGTGATGAGTTTTTCTTTAACTTGTTTTGATGCTCAAGGCAACAGGAACATCTCCACTTCTTGAGTCTTGCCGTGGAGTAACTTACCATCCGTTATCTGGCATGTGTAATGGCAAAGCACTGCCAAGTCTAAGCTAGACTTTCCAGGCCATGTTGACAGCAGAGAGGCAAACAACCTGCATCACTAGGAGGAACTGACACTTGACAATCTGGAAACCACTGAAACAGTTCCTGTGACTAACCAATTGACTCTGGGAATAAGTGACAAATTTCTCACATGAAGCCATGCTGGTGGTGATCCTCCTCGCCTCATGCTGTTGTCACCACAACTGGTGCGGTTCATGAGACGTTCAAGCTGGTGGGGAAACTGTTCAGCAGGTGTCACAAGATGACTTAGATGGACCATCAGTACACACTGCCTGAAACTAGCCAGATTGATCTCAGTGTAGTCCTGTGCCAGATCACCAAAAATGAAACACAGCAAGTGATCAAGTAGGGCAGTGTGAATTTCAGGGTTGTAAAGTTCTGATGTAATCTGTTCACTGTAAAGTGAGGACTTTGGAGGCCCTAGTTACTTTTTATTTTCAGTCATTTTTTTTGTCCTTTAACCACATTTTTAAGTAAATGTTGGCATGTAAGTAATAAACACAATGTGTATATAAACACACTGTACTTGGAAGTTAACGTCTAAGATCAAAATAAAGTATATTTGTTGACTATTATTCCAAATGAGAGGGTTTTCAAAAGTGCTCACTTTACCGTGAATAGCCTATACATACCATTTCAATGAGCAGGAATATAACATGAATTTGGCATTAAGCATTAATATACTTGCATAGAGAGAATCATATTTATTCCTGTATACGATCAATCATGTCCCTACTTGTCTAAATCACATAAAGGGAGAACCTAAGATCAACCTCACTTAATGAATGCTCCAAGTGTGTGATTTTGCAGTCTCACATATCCTTAGGGGTGAAAGTTACCTAGCAAAGCTAGTCCCATCTGGCACATGGACCAAACAATACAGATTTGTTTGACCAAGACTCAAGAAGTCCTACCGACACTAATAGTTAGATCAAAATCACCACCCCATGTATCCACTGAGGGAGTTCACTACTTTGAAAATTACTTTGTGGGACTGAACCAAGGATCTGCAACAGTGGACCAACTGAGTGCAATCATTACTGAAATCCAATGAATGGTTTTCTAATATGGCATAAATGTGATGCATAGCATCAGCGTCTACAGACTCGGGGTGCAGACCCTAGTGAGGCGGGGTCTGCAGGATCTAGCGCTTGGCCTAGACTGTTCCCTTGAATAAGGTAGGGCGGGTAGGCTGCAGACACGGTACGAAGTCTAACTGGGGTAGACTAGGCTTTCAACTGTTTGGTATTGGTGGAACCGCTGGCTTACCTCTGACGTGCCTTATTACTGTTGGTCGAGCACTCGTCGGTGAAGGTCCAGAGTGCATTCTCCAGACCAGGCTGGTTGGCGGTGACGTAGTTCGCTGGGAGGCTCTGGTGGTTGTCTGGCTCCACAGGGTCAGGCAGGCATCCGGCCTGCTGTCGGTGTCTGGCTGCGGTGGTCTGGTGTCGTCGGCTGGTTCAACGCCTAGCACCAGGGGCAGGCCCAATCAGAAGTACTGGATGACAGGGTGAGCAGCTCCGGGGGTCTTGACCAAGGAGGTCAAACAAATTAGGTGGGGGGGGGGGAACTAAGGTGTGATCTCAACAGTTGACTGGTGGCGTGAGCTCGTTCCCGGGAGTTAAGTAGCTGCCCTTCTGTCGCTCCACTTACTTCCCCTTCTGTGGGTGAACAGCATTTACAAGAAAGAGGTGCTACCAGTTCACGTCCGCACTGGAGTAGCAGGCAACGATACCAGTAGCTAAGAGTAATCCAGAAGGGGTAGATCCCTCCCTGTCAGACATTGCACTCCTTCCGGCCTGTCTATACGCGGTGGATGGAGTGGGTTTACTAACAAGGGTGATCTAGCCTTTTCGTCGTGTGTCTTGCTAATGGTCGGGGCTCTACCTTATGTGTGCACCAGGTACTTTTGCGTACCTGATCCACAGTATGGGTGGCCGTCTAATGTGTTGTGTTTCGGGTGATGTATGTCAAGTCCTTTTAGGAGACAGGCCGCAGTCCTACTCTGGATTCGGCAAATCAGTTCACAAACCGCGGTTCCCTGCTGCTCCTTTGCGGGGTGACACTTACCAGGAAGGACTACGTACAGTTCACTCGAGAAGGAACAGATGGCGGTTAGACTATAGACGTGTTTTATTCCGTCCAGAATATAACACAGTGATCTGTACTGTCCTGCTTTGAATCAATACACTAATTTACTTACGGAAGGTGAAAGAAACAAAAGACAGGTAAAAGGGGCCTGTCAGTTTGAAGAGCTAGAGCAACAAATTAGTTAGTCGTTAGAACAACTTGGACCCTAACTGAAACTGGGTTGTCCTGAGGGGAATTAAGGGGAGATGGGGTGGTGTGAGTTGATGGCAAGTGTCAAGTACGGGGGAACGATGACTCTTCGGGGCTGCAGCATATGCTTGAAGAAGTCCGGCGTAGGTCACTTGTGATAGCTGGGTGTTTCCTCACGAGGTGGAGGAGAGCAGACAGAGCAGAGAGCCTTAGCATGACTGGTGCTAAGGCGAGCTGCTGGTATCAACTGCCGTTCTGCGGCGGTGCAGGGCCTTTTATACGCCTGCTCAGGGGGTGCCTCTTGTTCTTTCGACCATCAGGCGCCTCTGCTGGGGTTGCTCCTCCCTTCTTGGATGGTGCGGCACTGGCTGTGGTCTCTTGGAGAAAACTGGAAACGGGGTGTTTTCCATGTGTGCTGGCAGTATCTGCCGCTCGCTTAGGAGCAACTCTCTTGCATTGCCGCCTGGTCTCCCTTCTCACGGGATTATGTTAGGCGGAGCGATTTGTGTTACTATCTTTCTTGAGGTGTATTCCGCAAGGCGTCCGCCGTGTCAAAGGAGGCGGAATGCTGGCCTGTGTGGCGGCTGGTCGGGGTTCGTATCTCTCCTGGGGCTCACGACTCTCACAAGATGATATGGAGTTGCAGCAAAATAAAAAGAGATAGTGAAACTACGTGTCATGCGTCGAATGTTTGTGGACTGTTGCAGCATTTCTGTATCCTGGATGGGTACCTGCAAACAGGGGCAACTGGTAAGCAGAGGGAGGGCGCAACCAAAGATGTGATGGCACAAGTCTTCTAGGTCTTCCTTAGTCCTTCCTTAAGTGTAAGAGATGTGATGAAACATGACCATGCTAATGTATTCATTTTGGAACTGTCACCGAATATACAAATTTACCATTTTTACAAAAGTCTAAATTATACAGCTGAAATTTTCTTCAAAGAAGATTCCGTACACTAAATTGCACTTAAACTTACTTTTTGTCGTGGTATTTCTTTTTAATCATTTGTGCTTTGGTGAACTTCTTTTCCAAGCGGACTAATGCCTTTCTCCATCCAGCAACAGAAAGAAGAGGAAAAATCCAGTTGATTCAGCAAAGAGTGGTTAAAATGGCACAAAGAAAGACTAGGAGAAGAGGTTGTGATGCTTAAAATTGTATATAAATTCAGACTGACATTTATATTTATAACTTTAATCTTGCTGTAAGTACACTCAGAATAGACTGCAGCAGAACAGATGAGAAGACTTTCCAGGTTGAACGCTTAACCTTTACTTACAAAATAAATTAACATTTATTCAAAATTTTAAATTAACATTTATTCAAAATTTTGTAGTAAAATCATTGCTCATCTTATTTACTAGTTGCTTTGGTTATGCCTCTGATCAGACATGACATAAACTGTCAAAAATGTTGAATGTCTGAAAACTGGGAAATTCCTTTAAGGTATATAATATATATATATGTGGTGATAAAATACTGTAATACCATTAATATTTGTGTGTGTGTGTGTGTGTGTGTGTGTGTGTGTGTGTGTGTGTGTGTGTGTGTGTGTGTGTGTGTGTGTGTGTGTGTGTGTGTGTGTGT
>NQII01000581.1:1519780-1543615 GCA_002778355.1 Clitarchus hookeri | reverse complement strand
TTTCCTGTTTGTTCATATGTTTATGGTTGCATGGCTTATGTGTTCTGTGAAGGAACGAGTGTGTGGAAGACTGGCAGAAGTACATAGTCTCCCTCCAGATTCCAAGCTCAGAGGAGTTCAGTTTTACTTGGGTGCTGGGCTCTGAGATCAAGATCCAGAACTGGAACATATTTGGACTTCCACGAGATGACTTCTCCATTGACAATGCCATCATTGTTGACATGTCTCACAGGTATGCCTTGGAATATGCATTTTCCACTGCAGTCCAACTGTGCAGATCTAGTTCGCTGTGTGGTTCAGCTAACCAGTTAAGGCTTGCCTAATAGTTTTCCCAACCACATTTTATTAAATTGAGTAAATTATAGAATTTTTCTACTCTTGTTAAATATTATTCACAGTTATTATTGCACAGCACTAAACTAAAACAATCTGTTACATGTTCATTGTGCTTTGTTCTTACTCATGAATACATTCCTGCAAGCGACTCAACATATGATTTATTGTTATTGTGTTAAAACAAGAACCTCTCATGATTAGAAATTCAAGAATGCTACAGCTTCTAAAATCTTTAAATCTGGCACTGTCATTGGTTTTTAAGTGTAACCTACCACGATGCATTGGTGGAGTCTGCAGGGCTGCTGAAAAATTGCTGGATGTTATGTGGATTTGAGACCCGTGTAGATAAGATTTTTAGGACACATTAATCTTTAACATTGTTTGCAAACATCCACTTGCCAGTTTTTGCAATGGATACTGGGTCTTTTTTGGATGAATCCTGAAACTTAGATCTGACTATCATTTCTTTGTGTCACAATCAAAACCATGCAGATACTGCTCTTTTTATGTTCACTGGACCATGTGTAGAATATCGTCTTCTTCTTTTTTAAAGGTAGCTTATGTAGCCATAGTGACTTGTAGGTTTGCCAGGTGATGATGGAACGGCCCACCCCAATGTCAAACTTCCATGATATGTTCTGATCCTGTACTTTTTGCAGCATCCACCTAAAAATACTGCACTTCCTGTGCGGAGCCCAGTCACTTCAAGTCCCTCACACTTTGACGTGCCACAGGCGCCGTCAATCACCTACTCTAGCCTCGCCAGAGCCGCGGCCACCTCCTACCTAAGAGAGCAATTACACCGCAAACGCCACAGCACTCCTTAAAACCCAGGGTTAGCTTGCCCAACTGATGCCTCCTGCTGCGCCACAATCCGCTTCGCACCTTGTCGCCGCTCTCTTACCTCTCCAGCCTTCGGGCGTGTGAGGGGAAGTAACTGCCAGCTTTGGCCGCCTTCGACCCCCCCCCCCTCCGATACTGGCTCTGTGCGCTGCATATAAATAGAGCTTGCAGTTCTCGGTTCGAGACTGTCTCACATCAGTCATTCGCAGAACGCCACTCTGACCAAGCGCACACAGAGAGGCTGTCTCACGCTGCCCGACTGCCTTCTGATACTGCGACAATCTTCACAGAACATCACTCTGCCAGAGAGTCAATGGTCTTCTTTAAGTCATCACTGTCATTCACAGACACTGTTTACTCTGCACGACACCACCGCGCTGCCCTTCAGCACGCTGAAGACTGTCATGCTTCCAGCTACCTTGTAGCTCACCCGCAGTTGACTCGAGTTCGAGTACCGCTGACTTGTGGTCACCCTCACCTCCCACGCTGCCGCGTCTTCCAAGACTAGGTCACATATTGGTTGGCAACGTAGAATCGGCCCTTCAGGCGCTAGTCAGGGTACAGGCTGGTTTATGTGTGTTTAATGAGCAATCAATAAACAGGCATAAATCAACTTGATTGTGTTGTCACTCCCAGTGCTCTATCTCTTCTTCACCTTGCTCCTGCTATCTCCTGTTTCATCTCCAATCCTAGTAACACTCTTTCAGGGATAGTCACGAGTCGGAACCTCATTCCCTACCTCATCCTTTTGGGAACTGTCTCGAAGTGGAGCTTTGGAAACCCATCTTCCTGGTCAACACCAGAGCAGTTGTTACTTTGGACTATCGCCTCTCCAATATGTACCTGGGTCCGCCAGCGACATCTCACTCGCCAGGCTCCTTGCTGGAGAATGATAGGCTAACAAGGAGCCCCATTTCTTTGTGATGCTTGGGTCCGCCAGCGAGGTTCCGCTCGTCAAGTAGCCATGAGAACGGATGCCTCCGAACCTGATACTGTAACCCTCAGTTTGGTACTTGCATCTGCCAGCGACGTCCCGCTTGCCAAGACACTAGACTGAAGGCTAGTAGTCCAGGCTGCCTGCCCCATCCAACAACCAACTCCTTTTTCCATCAGGCCGTGCCTACCCCTTTTTGGACATCCACTATCTGCCTCTGTTCTGTCACCCCCCCCCCCNCCCCCCCCTTCTTTATGCCTCATAGGGCTGGGTGGGTTATTGCAGCCAAACAGGGGCTAGCTCTGGTAGGAGTCCTGGAGAGTAGAAATTCAGGTGCAAGGTATACACCTGCAAGAAGGTCAGTTGCTTGCCAGAGAGGGTCAGCCACCAGCTCGTCCAAGTTGTCGCAGAGCCTTCTTTGGCATGTGCCCCATGCCGTGTTGCCACTTCCACCGACACCACCAAAGAAGCAGACTTCCTTCACAAGGCCAGCCAGCGCTGACAAAGTAGTCAGACGCCTGAGCATTACACTAGGGTACACCCCTATGCGTGTGCCAACCCGATTAGCTCTTACCAGCGCACTTCCCAAGGCCTATTGCCAGGTCTTTGAAGTGGCCAAACCTTACACCGTAGGCCCCAAGAACAACCCAATAAGAACGGCGACCACTGCTTCTCAGTCACCCGGGGAAGACGAGCCTTGGCGCCGCCCACTGGCAGCCAGACCTTGTAGGGTGTGCTTCAACTTGAAGCTGCCTGCTGCTTTATTTTGGGTTCTCAATGTGTTGTCAACTTTTGCAAAAATGGCATATGGTGTTTACATGCTGGCACTTGTTAACTGCGTGATTACCATTGTGCTTCCAACACAACTGATTTCCTTTGGTTTACCTTATTTGCTTACTTTTCCTTTCCACTAATATGCTGTTTGACTTTACCAAGATTGCCCTGTTCACGTTTCTCACAACTCCAGTGTTCATTTTATTTGACTATGGTGACAGTAACAAAGTCGCCGCACCATATAACTCCTAGCCACACAAGGTGTAAAACACAGCTGTTGCTTGCGAGTAAATAAAACTGTAACCATTTGCAATACAAGTTCCAATATTCCTGCCTATCACTCCAATTAGTGCCATTGAGTACACTAAACCACATGCTATATATTAAACCTTGTTACCGTGTTTCATAGTTTATGCACATCGCCATGATGACTTCTGGAAAACTAGTGTACATTCACTTTTTGACTTATCATTTAGTTCCTGTTCTCAGCATACCGCAACAAACACAACGTAGGTACATACCAGTTTAAATTCTAACACACACAATATGCAACAGTTATGCTGTGGCATACATCATGAAAAATTAATATACTGCCTCCACGGATGAAAATAATTTTGAGGAACAAAGAAAATAACAAACTGTAACAATAAAATTTACTCAAGACATCTTTTAGATATTTTATTTTCTCAGCTCTAATAAAGATGATGGCAAAACACTTGTAACTCGTTCTCCTCAAATGTCACACAGGTGGTCATTGATGCTAGACCCTCAAGGCCAGGCAAACAAGTGGATCAGGAAAATGGAAGAGCATCGAAACTTGGCGGTTATCAAATTCTCAGATGCAGACTACATGCAAGTGATAGAGAAGGCAGTGGAGACAGGTCGGCCAGTGCTGCTGGAGAATGTGGGAGAAGAACTGGAGACTCCGCTGGACCCTCTGCTTGCCAAGCAGATATTTCAGCAAGGTGACTAGATCTACACTTCTGACTAGATCTACACACAGCTCTCTCACCTTGTTGAAGTAGCTGGCTGCTCTACAGAGCTTATGTAAAAATGTATTTTCTTAAGCGTTGAGTATTAAGTTGTGTACAGATGTGCTTGTCGAACCCTATGCTATAACCACACCACATGCTGTCTGGACAGTACCCCGTGATATCAGCACGTATCCTGAGTAACTTGGGCGATACAGAGCATGATGTTCAGCGTTCCGCCACTTGTCGATTTTCTCCCGTCACATCAAAGGGCTGCAAACACTCAAGTTAATGCACAACAGGAGTATGAGTAGGTGCCAAGACCCTCACGGGCAATTCAGTGCTTGGGGCCCCTCCCTGGAATCTCGATTACTCACCACTCAATTCTTGGAGGAGCTGCAATGGAAGCTGGCCGAGTAGAAGTGCGAGTGGGGACATATGCAGTAGCTGTACTAATTGACTTATCAGGTGGCAGAAAGCCAGGGAATGTGATTTGATGTTTGACAGCAGCAGCTGTGATAAAGGCTAGAATGGATGTGGATAATGTTTAGATGGGGTTGGTGGTAATGGCAAAACTGCTCTAGGGACTTTAAAGCAGCCCTTGTCGATAAGCTGGTGCGGAACTCAAGCTTCTGGAACTGGTAGGTACCTGCCAGGTGGCGGATGCTGTGGTGTTGCAATATGTAGGTAAGCAGCCTCCTCTCGCAGGTGAGAATATACCTTTTTGGCATTCTACTTCCTGTCTCACACATCATGGAGTCTGTGCAGTGGCTATCGTTCTCAGTCTTTGCCCTCCCTGCCCTGTGGTGGGACAATTGGCAAGGTGAACACTCTGGCTTATGCAAGATTGGTTCACTCACTCTACAAAAGCATAATAGTACCATAAAAAAAACAAATGTCTAATATTATCTTGTGATATTTGATGCCTAATACACTCAATGTGGAAAAATGAATGCAGGTGTACAGATCCAGTATCCTTCTAGAGACCAGGGATCCTTTTGTTTGGGTTGGCAGCTCAATAACTTTGCGGACCACAGCAGGTGGAGCCGGTCGGAGGGCTGTCCTCAAATGGGTCCTGATGCGTACGTTCCCCGTGGAAGCCAGATGAGTGGCATTTAGCGAGAACTACTTTATTACGGGCATCCCAATAGGCTGCGTGATGGCTGGTAAGGCCCATTTCGGGGGTGTAGGCGGAAGAGGTGACGGTGGTCGGGGTACGTTATACCAAGTGTCTCTAGATGCTGGAGTGGCGAGCACTGAGTTCCAGGAGTGTGCTGGGACACACGTGGCCCATCGCAAGATGGCTACCTTTTCTTGGTCCTGAGTGTACACCTTGGGGGCATTAGGCTCTGATTCACCAGGTCGTGTATTCTGGGGCCTTGCGATCTTGACGGCCTTTTTCCGGCCCACTCGGTGATGGGGCATTTAGGAAAAATCACTGTGGGAACACAGCTATGCTATGTCAGTGATGTTACGTTATGTTCAGAGGATAAAAATGAAAAGAAGAATAGAGAATTATGATTATATAGACGTGCTCCTGTTTTGCTTATTACAAAAAAGGTATAAAAAAGTATTAGGTACACTCGTGGTGTAGCTCAAATTTTTATCAATCACACCATTATGGCTATAAAATTTATATATTAACCACAGGCAATTATTGAGGAAGTAAATAAAATGAAATACTTGTTTCTTTTGAACAACGGTTCAATTTTTCTTTGCCACAACAACAGAGATCTATATACACCGGCTGGAGTGAATGTCAGTGTCGAGATGTCTGTATTCTAGTCAAAGANGGGGGGGGGGGGGGGCAAGTGCTCTTCTCTCTTCTTCCTGACCTGAAACAGACTATCAAGTTGGTGCATCATTATGAGTAGTTACTATTGTATTCAATATATATATATATTAGGGATGGGTCGGTTCGGTTCTTCGGTTCCAATTTATACCAGTTGTTGAGGTTTGACTCGGAACCGGTTTTAGGTTAACAACAACTACTGGGTTCTCCTTTCTAAAAAGCAATAAATTTACTGGAAAATCTGTCCTTACAAAAATAACTACCTCCTGTATAGCGCTCCCTTTTCCCCAAAAATAAAGGAAAAATATTCTAGGGTATGTGCCATACATGAAAAAAAAATTAAGGAGAGGTAGTCCTAAACTGTCCTCTCCCTTCTCTGTCTTTATCACTCAGCCCGCCCCTGTTAGCAACACTGCTAGCGATTAATACATTTCTCCATGCCTTATTTGTTTCCTGTAGGCTGAGAATAGCTTTGGCAAGGGGGCTGGAAAAGGGAAGAAGCAACTTTTTTTTTAGAGGTGTGGCATTCCAACACAGCAAAAAACGAACTAGCAGGTCACTGCATAAAAGAAGCAAAAAAAAAAAAAGGAAGCAGGCCACCCTGTCACTACCTAAAAGAAGCAAAAAGAAAAAGGAAGCAGGCAGGTAAAAGAAGCAAAACGAAAAAGGAAGCATGTCACCAGCTGGAGTTGTTGACATTCTTTTAATGACCATAGGTTAAAGTCATGGCTTTTAACACTGGGAGTTATTTAAAAGTATTTTCCAAACATATCACAATCACCACCTATTAATGTAAAAATTTAATACAAGTTTATCTGTATACATTAAATCTTATCTTCACACTTTGTTATTGTTCTATTCTTCGGTAGGTTAAATAAAACATTTTAATGAATTTTACCTGCATTGGTTGAATGAATTTGCAAGCAAAATGCAAGTATTCAAATGGAACAGAATACTGGAACCGATATTTAAATTGTAGAATCGGTACTGGAATCGGAACCTATATTTTTTGTTATTCGACCCATTCCTAATATATATATTATATATATGTATGTGTGTATATATACCTTTTTTATATTTTTAATTGTGTTTTTTATTTTTTTTATTGTTATCCTTTTAAAATAAGTTTTTAAAATTATTTTTATTATTTAAAAAGGATTTTTTTACTTTCAATTTGTTAGGTTTAATTTAGTTAATTTTTTTTTTTAATTAAAAAAAAAATTTATTTGGTTAGGCCCCCGACCCCTACCTTGACCGGCATGTGTGTGTGTCTCGACCTGGAAAACTAGTGGTAGTTGGGGCTATTTCCCACTTTTCCCGAGTTCCCACATAACCAGCCTGGGCAGGGCGCCCTATGTGACCGGTGCAGTATACCTATTGGCATTTTGGTGTAGTGTAGAGAGTAGCTAATGATCTTTCTAGCTCTGTATGCGGACGACTGAAATGTTTTGGCTAGAGCCATGTAGTTTGATTAAACGTATCAAATTCCGTCCCAGACCGATCAGAGAATTCCGAGACAAAAAAATGTATGTAATGTGTTAAGAATTTTAGTTTTACCGTGATTTGGGGCTGTTTATAAGCCAGGCAGATTACGAGAACAGCGTTGCAGAGTTTATTATTTAATGAGGATGACATGCCAGTCACTGCAACTGCAGTCCTGCGTGATGTATAGGGAGGTGTCAACTCCGAGCTGCAACTGCCTCGGGCGAAGTGCGAATTCCAAGAGGCCAATGTTAAGTGGGAGCGGGTGCTCACAGCTAATAACTCCCCAGCACTCCACCCCCACCCCTCACACCATTGCACCATAAAAATACCCAAATCAGGCATTGTGCAGCGTTTCTCTTATCACGCGCTGCTGTGGCTACCTAAAAAGGCATGTCGCAGTACAATCAGTCCCTCCGGACACTGGTGTGATCCCCATCGCATCAATTTCCCACCCGAGCCAAATAGTGCTGAAATAAACAACTGTATTTCCAGAATGCACTTGAAAAGAAAGAACACCAACGAACATCCAAACGGCCCCGACACAATTTCAACTACGACTTTAGAAAAAACAAACTCATGACAAATACATATACTAACACTGCCAAAACATCTCAAATACTGGGTAAACAATTACATTCTCCTTGCAAAAATAAAAGGAAAATTAGCAAAATGTTTTTATCAAATCAGTATTGTAGCATCATTACAACTGTTATAATCAAAGCATAAGTTTTAATTATAGTCACTTTAGAAATTAAATTTTTAAAACCGGAGAAACCGGTTGTTGAAATGTTTTGCTTTAAAACACTATAAGCATAATCCTATTATACAGTTAACTCTCAATTCCACTGACATTTCAAGGTTATCAAGAAAAGGGTTATTATTTAAAAGAGGTTGTTATTAAAATAACTTTTTCAATTAAATTTGTTTCATGGTTCCCCAAAAAAAGGGTTGTTATTTTCAGAAGGTTGTTATTTCAGGGGTCTTAGAAACAAGAGTTGGCTGTACATATTAACTTTATTTTAGCTGAGAGCCTAATAAACTTCATAGTTCTGTTTGTAAGTAAAGATAAATTTTAAATTGTTTGCTATGTAATTTTTTTTTTGACTGCATTATTTAAGATTCTGTTGCTCTGTTTATTAAATTAATCTTAATCTATTCATCCAGTATTTTTCTAAGGTTATTCTAATAGTGTCAAATAACAAAATAAAAAGTATTAATATTGTCATAAAGGTAGGCTGGCACCAAAAATAATGTGACTGTGTAGTTGTTGCATTTCAGTAGAATCAAAGTGAAGAAATTATGTGGAAATAGCAAGCCGAAATTCTTTTCACCAATTTTATTCTTTGATTCGTCTTCTCATAATAAAAAAGAGACAATTATTAGTTTATTCTTCTAAAAAATTTAAAGTCGATAATTAATTATTACTGGTTTTTCATCATCCTGTTGCAGCTATTATATCATTTCTTCATCCTTTTCCTCATTACATCACAAAAATCACATTTGCTATTTAAATTATGTTTTATATTTCTTTTTAATCTTAATACACGTGCCAATCATTGACGGTGTTGGTAATAGTTCTGCAAGAAAATATTGTTCGATTTTACTTTGGCCTTACTTGTGTTGTACCTGTTCTCCAATTGGCTGTTGCCAGACCACACCACATCTCTCAACCAATCAACGATGGCGAGACGAGAGACAACCAGGATAATTTTCTTTTGTGCTTTTGTAAATTATAGTAGTGAATGTCATATAGAAACAAATGAAATATACTTACACGTGATCTCTATGTCAATAAACTATTAAATTGTCCAATGATTATACTGAATTTTGTTTAACTTATAATAAAGCTTAATTTGGAAATAATATTAAATGAAGTAACAACATAAGCAAGTATTCCATAATCATATTGAATTAAAATGCCTTTGACCATTGGTAAACATAACTCCACAAAAACTGCAATGTTACAAAGTAACTTGGCTCTGGTGACAACAAATGTCATTAATATCCGTGCACTGTGTACATTAATTACCAGTGCTTGTGTGTTCAAACAGGAAACAAGTTTTTCATCAGCCTTGGCGACAGCGTTCTGGACTACGTCCCGGAGTTCCGGTTCTACATGACCTCCAAGCTGCGCAACCCTCACCTACTGCCGGAGGTGTTCAACAGGGTCACCGTAGTGAACTTCTCCCTCACGATGGAAGGACTAGAGGACCAACTGCTGGGCATTGTGGTTGCCAAGGAGAGGTACACGAGGACTTCTCGTCTTCAGTGGAACTTGCCAAGATACCAGCTATCTTTTTGCTCATCCAAAAAACAACGTTTAACTAATTACCTTGATGTAGTTATGTTTGCAAGGAGTTGAGGAAGGATTGCGTACAGAGATTTTCAAACAAGAATACGCATTTTAGGCAGTAGAAATGAAGGATTTGTCATAATAATTCAGGATCTGTGGGCACCAGCTCCCTGGAGCGCAAGACTCTTGAACAGATGTCTAGTGCATAGTTGGGCCAATGGCTGGTGGCGATCCCCTGTAATACCATCTTGTTATGAAGGTGTAGTAGTGTCACAGAAGCAGAGATGTAGGCCTCTCTGACAACATTGAAGAAACATGTAGTTATACAGGCCACTCCAACATCAAATGACTTGAGTGCTTGCTTTCACTTATCAAGAGAGTTACATTACTTAGCTGAGAGGGGATTCGGTGTCCCTATGCAATGTCAAATGAAGACTAGGGAAATAAATACACATAAGGGTGTTAAAATGTTTTGTACCACACTGAAATGCCAGATGGCTCACAGACACATAAGTTTTGCTTATGAAGCCCGGTGAGGGCTGAATCTGCTAACAAAGTGTCACATGAGTGAACACAAAATTTAATTATAATTTGGGGATTTTGCGGAATCATTCAGCAGCAAGTTAGACTACACAATAGTTTGTACTCGAGCCTCAGTTAGTTGCTCATTGGTTGTTGATCCAATTTAACTCCAAAGAAGGCATCACTGTATTCGGTTTGTAATGACGCAGTATAATAAATTTTTGGGATACGTGGTTCAATTTCTTTCGCTTTGCTAAGCTTCGTATTTTTTTTATCGGGATTCAAAATTAAAGCAGTGGTGGTTTGTTTACCATGATAGTTTGTTTATCGGGCATACGTTTGCCCTTTAACGCTTATCAGGCATCCGGTTTCCGTTTAAAAAGTTTTAGTTTTTAATAAACGTCAGCATTATAGAAGAAAATTTCAGACTGCATTGACAAGTTGTGTACGAGAAGTTCGCTTATCTTTATCTTGATGGTGCAGTTAAGCGGGCTACACAGTTTTGATAGCGTAGCAAGAGCGTGCGTGGCGGCGCCCATGCCAGGCCCTTATCTGGGAAAGGGGACGGGGGGGGGGTAGCCACGAGTGATAAAAACCCTGGACGAATACTCGCCCAAAACGAAATGGTCTAGAACAAGCTATCAGAGAAGATGCATCGGGTGTGACAAACGTAACCCACACCGGCAAGCACCCATGACCGCTAAAATCTTTCAACTTCATTCTTTTTTGGCATAAAAACTTAACTGTATTAAATTACTTCCGTCGTTTTTGGAGGTTGCTAGGGTGCCAGGAGGGAATGAACGTCCCTCCTGCCTTCGTAACTTCTTCTTGCGATGCAAGTTTTTGAGACATGAATAATTCTTAAACGACTGGCGCTGCTCTGCACTTGTCTGTTTATCTATGAACCTGTTCATACTCTGCATACCTGAAGATTGTATGTGAACTGTTTCACTTGATTGGTAAGTAAAAGTATAGAAGAAATAAACTAGAACTTGACTTTATTTAATATTTAATTGGCGTCCTTTTTAAAGAGTCTCTGAGCTAGCAGAGTGGTAATTTCCAGCCGTCAATACCTTGACGTGCCACATTACAGGTTCTTGTTTCCCTTGCAAGTTCATTATTGGTTGAAAGTAATCTGGGACTTGCTTAAAAAACAGTGGTCCAATAGAGATAGCAACTCAAATATACATGTTGAGGAAGGTTAACTTGTCCTCGGATGAATTCGCGAAATTTCTGGGCAATACTTGTCGTACCGGATCAGGTAAGGCAAGAAGTGGAGAGAAGACTTCCCAGACAAATAAAGTATTCATCACTCCTTTCTTCTTTATGTAGGACAGAATCATCTGGTTGACAGCAGTGGTGCTACAGAATCCATTCACATTCATCACCTGGCAGCCCACCATGAATTCTTTGCATTGTAGTTAATGGCTGAATGTTTGGGCATAGGAGGAGGAAAAGCTTTTCTGTGATCCTTACTAGGGGCTACCCAGACATACAACACAATTATATAGCTATCAAAAGCAATAGGAAGCTTTATTAAGGTTTTTAGAATTTGTCATGGAAATGATGGGTACATACAGGATTCCTGACGGAGGTGCTGAAAGCTATGATATGCAGTCTAACGTCTAAAGTACGTGTAATTACAGGCCAGACTTGGAGGAGCAACGCCAGGACCTGATAGCCCAAAGTGCAGCTGATGAGAACACACTGAAGGAAGTGGAAGACAACATTCTGAGAACACTGGCTGAAGCTGGAGACAAAATACTAGAGGACGATCATGCAATTGAAGTTCTTGATTACTCAAAGGTAAGTGGATGACCCTTATTATCTCCCAAGCCTATCTACAGTAAACCCTCGATTTTAGGAATACAGATTTTATGAGGCTAGCGATTTTATAAGGTCACTATTAAGAATCAACAAATTCTGAAAATTGAAGGGAAAATCCAAGAGTTTATGTCAAAATGCAAGAAGTGCCAATCAAAATTGATTGAAAAAATAGTTCCACTAGCAAATAAAATACAAGCATTGTAATGCCCATTGGTAAACCAAAACGTAAAAAAAAACTTGGTGAAAATTGGTTAAAAACTGTAGCCGAGATAGTTCAGAATAAACGTCGTCAAAATACAACATGCACAGATGATTAAGGGGAATAGAGAGGAGAGATTTAGGTACCTCTTAACATCAAGGTCTTCAGAGCTGATAAGAGTGAAGAGGTGAGCATGGAGCAGCGCTGGAATGCAAGGGTGGAGAAAATGGGAGATCCCTGAAAAAACTGGTTGACCAAAGGCATCATCCAGCATGATTCACACATGCGAAAATCTGGGAGTGACCCCATCAGGAATCGAACCTGGTTCGCCTTGGTGGGAGGTGAGTGGTCTGATCACTACACCACTGCAAGCCCTATGGAGGGGAAGGGGCATACTGAAGTCAGACCATGACTGTTCTGTGTTCTTCACAGGCTCCCTTCATCACCACTCTGTTAACCATGAGAGGGAGGGTGTGAGGACACCACACTGTCAGGCAACAATCTCTTATCTTGCCAGCTATGTAAGGGGAGGGAAAGAGGTCGCAACTGTGCTGTGCCAAGTATCACCTGAGGACAGCCAAAGTTAATCCCTCCTAGCTGATTTTTAACATGCACTTTATCACCCTCAATAGCAAATGGAAGCTGCACACACCTGCAGCTTGCACATGCACAACTGTCATTTTATTTGGCAGTCATCTGCCTTTTGAAGTGATTAATACTTCATTTCAAAAAGTGTGAGTTTTGAGACAGGGAAATAAATGTTGTCAATAAGATTTGTTTCTTTACGAGTTTCAAAAATTAATGATTTTAATAACATCCTCTTCTGCTTGCCATGAGTTATGTAGTACTTACCCTACACACATGTGGCAACAAAAGTGTTGTTCATGCCCTTCCAGGATATCTGTTTATTCAGGAGATGTGTATCTATTGAATTAAATTAATATTTCAGTAGCAAATTTTCTGATTTTCCTGTAAGAGGCCACTGAAAATTGACTTTGCTTTCTGTAATATATTTTTAGCAAAATGGGAGGTCATGTGTTTACTTCTGCAGTGTGAGTAGTAGAAAATAGAGAAGTCCGGCATAATGTATTTTAAATGGGCCACAGAGGGCACATGACAAAGGCACCAGGCGCCGTTCATGCTTTGTCATTCCGGTCACCCAACCGCGATATTGTATCCAAGTGACCTTGACCCTGTACCCATGACCTTAGATGACCTTAACCCCCAAAAAATACATATATAAAACCTTAAAATATTATAACAAATAAAATTAAATTTAAAAAAATATTTAAAGATGTACATGTAGGAGGTCTGGGGTTCGATGACAGGTGGATCGACTAAGCTCCTGACACGACCGACACTCACCAGGTCAACCAATGCCCATCTCGTCAGCCATGTTGGTTCCAGGTGAACATGACCTTGACCCCATGCCCTTAACTTTAAATGACTTTGAACCCATAAAAATTCTTAAAAATTCCTAAAAAAAAATCCAAAAAGTGATTAAAAAAGGTATGGAAAAATTTATGTAAAATTATTTAAAAAATTATCATAAAAATTTATTTTAAAATTATTATTAAACATTTATTTAAAATATCTACATTTCTAGGAGTCCAGCAGACCTCTGAATTGCTACCAATGTTTCTCATTAATTAATTAATATGCAGGTCTTCTTCATTATGTGGTATTTTACATTGATACCACAAATAGTTTATAAAATTACATTGACAGAAAATTATTTTAAATATAAAACCCACAAACTAAATACAGGATACATATTTAATTACAAAAATTAAAATTATTTTAACTAAATATATTTCAATTGGTTGACACAACAGCTTAACCTGATCAGAGTAACTTGTCACCAATAAATTTTAAAATGAAAAGGTAACGATATCTTGGAATAATACTAGTTAAATAAACGTAATTACAGAAACAGTGACTAAAACATTATCTGACCTTGCATTTACATAGAAATGAACAATTCAGAAAGCTAGATGCTGGAAAAGAAAGCAAGCAACTTTGCCATGAAAACCAAAACTATTCCCTGAAAGAGATTACAAGGATACAAAAAACGTGGCTAGAAATAAGCAAGTGCTTACAAATGGCACAGTCACCAGTGCCGATTCTGCGATTGAGTTTTCGCCTATTGTCAAAATGCTTGTCGGCCTGAGAGAACGACCTGTACAAAAAGTCCTTTTGCGCGATGAAGCATTACCACTGAAGGATCGGTGATATATTGCATGATGTTATGAACTGCTTTCTTCTAAAATTGTATTTACAAAATAATAATTTATTATTATTGTAAAATAATTGGTTTTTCTTTATTTTTGTGTTATATTCTTTTTTTCCTCACAACTTTAAAGTGGCACTATTAGCACTTGACCAGTAATGGAAAGATCTTCATATAGAATGATAATAAAAACTTTAGTATAAAAATGCATTGATAGTTGACTTTCATAGAAAACATTAATTCTTTCAGACATGCACAAATTTGGAGATAATTGGTGAACGAATGTAATTTCTTTACATATGGGTGGCGGACAAACCGAAGGATTGATTGTAAGATTGGGATTGATCGAAGGATTGGCATGGATTGCTGTGGATTGTGGAGGATTGCTAAGGATTGGGATTGATCGAAGGATTGGCATGGGTTGCTGTAGATTGTGGAGAAGGATTGTCGTGGATTGCGGAGGAGGATTGCGAAGGATTGGTGTGTTGATTGGTGTGGATTGTTGTGTAGATTGGTGTGGTTTCCTGTGTGGATTGGTGAGCATGTGGTGCTGATTGTGGTGTGTGTGGTGCTGATTGTGGTATNTCCTCACAACTTTAAAGTGGCACTATTAGCACTTGACCAGTAATGGAAAGATCTTCATATAGAATGATAATAAAAATTGTAGTATAAAAATGCATTGATAGTTGACTTTCATAGAAAACATTAATTCTTTCAGACATGTACAAATTTGGAGATAATTGGTGAACGAATGTAATTTCTTTACATATGGGTGGCGGACAAACCGAAGGATTGATTGTAAGATTGGGATTGATCGAAGGATTGGCATGGATTGCTGTGGATTGTGGAGGATTGCTAAGGATTGGGATTGATCAAAGGATTGGCATGGGTTGCTGTAGATTGTGGAGAAGGATTGTCGTGGATTGCGGAGGAGGATTGCGAAGGATTGGTGTGTTGATTGGTGTGGTTTCCTGTGTGGATTGGTGAGCATGTGGTGCTGATTGTGGTGTGTGTGGTGCTGATTGTGGTATGTGTGGTGCTGATTGTGGTGTGTGGGGATAAGTGCAGTGCTGATAGATGGAAATATTGCGAGATTGATTGAAAGATTGATAAAAAAAATTCTTTAATTAATTTTTTATATATATATATTTTTTTTTTGAATTTTTGGAATATTATAAAAATTGTTATAATTTCTTTTTAGGTTCAAGGTTTTTCCAAGGTCATGGGCACGGGGTCAAGGTCCCAGATGTGAGGCCAAGGTGAAGTTCACCCAGATCTAACATGTTGGTCGGAGTCATCAGTGCCACCTAGGTGTTGAAAATGTAAACAAATGACTAACGAAAAAAAAAAACAATATGCCTGCCCATGATGGAATAAGTATGGGTGAGGGGGTGGAGGCCTACAGAATAATTAATCAATGAGAAACATTGGTGGCGGGTCAGTCGTCTTCTGGACGTGGTACTGGGGAAACCTCTAGAAATGTAAATATTTTAAATAAATTTGTTAATGATATAAAAAAAATAATTTTTTTGTATTTTTTTTATAATTTGATATAAATTTTTTAAACATTTTTTGGAGTTTTGAAAAAATTTTGGGATTTTTTTAGAATTTTTATGGGTTCAAGTTGATACCTCCCCAGCGCTATGGTGTATAAGTAGGTATTGATTCTACTCTCTGCGTAAGGTGCCAGCAATTGATGCTAGCCCTCAGTGTTAGGACATAGGAATATGTTGATGGTACTATCCCTAGGTCCAATTTACCAAATAAATTCACCTTCTTTGCAGGTTAACATATGTCAGTTTTATTTTCGCTTAACAGGTTAACTTGTACATGAACACACGAGACAACTCTCCTCCCCCCCCCCCTAGCTACGTAGGCTATGTAGGGCTTGACGCGAAGATTTGTGCCGTGGGGAGCAAGGTTCGTCACACTTCCTGTATGTCTCTACTTAGCTGTCTCGAGGCGATGGTCCAATTCCCAGCCGGCGACCTCGGGACCGCTCCGTCACTCGGTGGACGGNCAACACCTTTTGTAAACCAGTGTGACTTTCTGTATTTGTTACTGTCTGTAACAGCTATTTACATTTGTTTAGTTCTTACCAAGTATGAGTACATGACTTCAGTTACATTTTTTCCTTACTTCCATACTCATGATGATTTGTGATCTCAGGTTTTGTCTGAAGATATACAGAAGAGGCAGGAAGCAGCAATACATACAAAGGAGCAGATAGAGGCCTTCCGGCAGAGTTACCGCTCCATTGCCTGCCACTCTTCAGTGCTGTACTACTGCATCACTGACCTGCCTAATGTGGACCCCATGTATCAGTATTCACTGCCATGGTTCATCAACCTGTACATCATGTCAGTAGAAACAAGGTATGTTGCAGAACACTCCTTCCGAGGTTATCTTTGTCNATGTGGACCCCATGTATCAGTATTCACTGCCATGGTTCATCAACCTGTACATCATGTCAGTAGAAACAAGGTATGTTCCTTCCGAGGTTATCTTTGTTNTGTGATCTCAGGTTTTGTCTGAAGATATACAGAAGAGGCAGGAAGCAGCAATACATACAAAGGAGCAGATAGAGGCCTTCCGGCAGAGTTACCGCTCCATTGCCTGCCACTCTTCAGTGCTGTACTACTGCATCACTGACCTGCCTAATGTGGACCCCATGTATCAGTATTCACTGCCATGGTTCATCAACCTGTACATCATGTCAGTAGAAACAAGGTATGTTGCAGAACACTCCTTCCGAGGTTATCTTTGTTACTCGTAAAATGTACTAAGCATCAAATGATGATGTTACCTCCCAACACTGACACAATTTGAGGTTACTCTGCATCCACGTTTGTTTGTGACACGTACCTCTCGTAAACATAACATGAGCAGTAATCCATACTTTACTAAACATGTTATACGCTGAACAATCAGTTGCTTAACATTGTGTGTTATTTGTAATCATTTTTGTGTGTAATACACTGCTGGCCATTAAAATACAAGAGTGATATGAAGATGGATGCTAGTTATCACAACCAGATTTATTGGACAGATTAAACATCATACACAGGTGGCATGATTGCTCTTGCAGTTTGGTATGATTTACAGAATATGGGGAAATCAGTACTGTTGTCCCCACCACAGGCAGCAATAATTGTTTTGTCGTGACACGTAATTGAAGGAAGAGACTTCAAAGTCCATCTATTGTGGCAGGCTAGTCATCATCTGACCATGGACCAGGAGCTGGGCTGGTATGATGGTGCATAATGTAGGACTCAGCCAGGTGTGCACCGCAGTGCCACCAGATGCAGATGCAACCTTCATAGTGCTGCAAGCAGAATTGAATGATGATGGCATGCTATTCATCTGTCCAGGCCCTCCATGCACTATTGCAGCTGCAGGTGTCTGGGGTGATCAGTCGGTAGCAGCCGCGGTAATGGGCGCCCGGACAAGATACCCTGATGCTGCAGTTGGCAACAAACTGTAAATGTGTACACAGATTGATGTGCCACATGCCTGAACTCCTGAGCAAGGGTGATTTATGTGGCTATACAGTCGATAATCGCCATGTGCCCCAGATGACTTGTCTTTTTTTCACGGGTCGTTGGCTTCCTGCGTGTGACCCAGACCATTCTTCCTTGACGTACTGATCCCATATGCGCTTCACAGTTGTTGCATTCCTTCCAACGCGATAACCAGTTTCTCTGTAGGATAATCCACAATCTCGATAGGCCAAGTAATATCTGATAATTTGATGAACTTTATTATTGTTTGATTTTTCTGCATTAACATAATGGATAGTCATTATCATAATATGTTAATGTTTGTTTTGATACACTGCAATATTATTCACATAATTTATTATTTAATCAGTTATTTGTTTGAATATTAAATAGTAGAGATGGGACGAACCCAGATTTTGGCACAGAACCAGAAAATAATGTAGAATATTTTTATCAAATTGAACTGAACCGAACCTTTAAAACCGTCCACGAACCGTACTCGAACCGAACCATACTATAATTCATCTAACTGGAACCGAACTCGAACTGAACTTTAAAAAAATGGCCTTATATACCTTCACAATTCAGCCCTTAACTGTTCAAGGATATAACAAAACACAAACATATATAGTCGGTTCACGACTGGAAGAGACTTTCTTGAAGCCCTGCTAAATATCTACTTTTAAGCCCATTTCGTATCCTTCCGCCAAAGGTAAACAAACATTGCCATGTGGCAATGCAATGTTTACATTCCACTGTGCGTGTGTACATGTGTTCGTACATGCACATACCCATTACAAAAGTCATGTATATATTATTAATGGATATTCCATAAGCGTAAAGTTTTTAATCTTGAGAATTTAACACAAAAGAATATGCGATGCCAGCGAAAAACATTTCATTCTATAAACCCAAAATGTGAGTATTTTGATGAATCGATAGTTGTTGTCTATTTACAATCGATTGTTAGTGACTTTCAATAAATTCCCATGTATCGAAGGCAAGATCGTCAGTATAGATCGAAATTGCTACAGACGTTAAAATGGCGTGATGGTAGACTGAGTCGGATGTTTCGTACAATTGTAAAACGTTATTTAAAAATGGTTGTGACGGTTTTCGACAGGACGGCAGAGTTTGCGAGTGAAGGATTCTACGTCTTCGACAATGTAAAAACAATTCTTATGTGCAAATACTGCAACGTTAGAATAGAGTGGCAAAGGAAAGACACGTGCATGAAACACATAAAAACAAAAGGCATCAGTACAACGAGAAAGTGAGCACAAATTAAAATCATACGTTATTAAAAACCAAATAATAAAGAGTGGATATTAGTAAAAGAAGACAAATAAATGAATTATTATAGGTTAAACAAGATAATCGCACAAATTCTCTGGCACGTGTGTCAACCATACCCGACCAACAACACAGGAATGAGGTTAGTAAATAAATGGCCGCGTTACTTTCACCTTGTGCGTGATCATGTGACTATGGAAGAAACGTTGAAATCTAAATACGTTAGCATCATGCCATTAATAATTGACATAATAAGATACAAGTCTTTTCGACACCCATTTTTAAGCGATAAATTAACAATTACGTTAAAANGTCTTTTCGACACCCATTTTTAAGCGATAAATTAACAATTACGTTAAAACTTTGGAACTATTTCCTCTCTTTGTGCTGTCAACCTAACAGCATAACTGTATCCGCGCTCGCCGCTGTTTGTAATGTTATATGCATGTCGCTAACGGTTAGGGTGTTTTTTCATAGGTTGATTTTCAAAAGTTTCTTCCAGTCGTGAACCGACTGTAGAACCTCCTTAATTATTCCATCTCTAATAGATCAACATGTAGCATAAAAATAAACACACATACACATACAACCTTCACAGCTCAGCCCTTATTTGTTCAAGCATATAACAAAAACAAACATATATAACCACATTCACAATTTGACCTCTAATTGTTTAAACATGTAATACATACAATAAACACATACATATACAACCCGGCACAGTTCCACCACCAATAGTTCCAAAATGTAATGACAAAATTTTTCAAATTTGAAAAAAAGTACAAAATTAACTACTNCAGTTCCACCACCAATAGTTCCAAAATGTAATGACAAAATTTTTCAAATTTGAAAAAAAGTACAAAATTAACTACTCTTAATTTTTGATTTTTGTAGATTTTGATACAATAATTCATTAAAACACTGATAAATGTATATTACTTCTCTTTTTAAAAGTATGTGAAGGTCATAAATTAGTAACACAAAATATGTTAATTGAAAATTAAATTTTTCAAAAACTCAAGCAAATCATTCTTTTTGTGTACAATCATTTTTAAATTTTAAATGCAGCAAGTTAATACAGGAAAGCATTCGGTTTTACACATCANCTCTTTTTGTGTACAATCATTTTTAAATTTTAAATGCAGCAAGTTAATACAGGAAAGCATTCGGTTTTACACATCATAGAGTTCAAGATACAATACTGTCATCACTGCTACGAAACAAAAAGAAAAAATATCACTCAGCCGGTATTTTTTTTTACATCCCATATTTGTATTTTTTAACATCTGTGAGGTTGAGTAAGCGCGTTTCAAAGTTCATTAGTGATGTTCGTTTCTAGAAAATTTTCGAACCTAACACGAACTTGTGTACATTTTTTGAACCAAACTATAACCAATCTGCTACATGGCAAGAAATTTCGAACCAAACCAAATATAATCTTAATGTTCAGGTTTGGTTCAAGATGTGAACGTTTGACTCATCTTATCTGTTAAATAGGTTAAATGTTTTAATTTTAATATTCACAAAATATTATTTATGTGAAGGATATCTACTTGATAATTTTGATGCACCTCACCTAACGTGCGTTAATGTTGGGCTGGCGTCTGTGACCCCCTTCCCCCTTCTTCAGATGGCATGGAAGCTTGCACCGTTATCTTGATGGGGTGTAATAAACTGGNTAACGTGCGTTAATGTTGGGCTGGCGTCTGTGACCCCCTTCCCCCTTCTTCAGATGGCATGGAAGCTTGCACCGTTATCTTGATGGGGTGTAATAAACTGGGGGCAGGATGGGCTCGTTTGGACAACTCAATGATTGCCCGCTGTGCACGTGGTGGTGCAGTTGGAGGAGGTGGGTCTGGTTTGGGTTTGTGCAGGCGTGTAGCTGGGTGTTATGTCCAGTCGTCGGACCACTCATTCCGTGGCTGAAGGCCGAGCGGTGGTGACTGTCTTCTTGGGAGGTGTAGGCGGCAGTGGAGAGATAGCTCACGGGGTGTGCCACAGAAGATCGAACTGGAGGCTGCAGTTCCCGCTTGATGAACTGGCTAGAATCCCCGTCTGGTGTGCTGCTTCCTCACGTTTCCAGGTGTACACCTTGGTAACACCCCACTCTTCCCCCATCAGTCCCAGTCACTGCTTGGCAACTTTATCTCACCCAGCTCTGTGCCCTGTGTGGCGAGGTATAGGAGTTAGTGGTGAAGAGGGGAGACAGCGGGTGTTCCTTAGAAGCGGGCACGACCTGAAGGAAACAGGTGCAAGTAGGTGGGACAGTTGGGCAGGCCTGGCTGCTGGCCTCTAGCATGAGACTTGGCGGGCGGGAAGTTGCCGGCAGACCCAACCACTTGTACGTAGGTAACAACAGCAGGGTAGGGGTGTTCGCTCACGTGCTACACAGTAAGGCGGGAAGTTTACATATCACGTGAAGTCGGAGCTCTCTGTCGGGGTCAGCTGCTGGCCCTCCTGTGAGTGGATTAGGTGGGCTGGAAGTTACCGTCAGATCCAAGCACTCACAGAAAGGTGCAACAGTCATGAGAACCACCCCTCCTAAGAGATGGCGGTTCCAAATGAACGTGGATAGGATTCAGATGTCCGCATGGATGTGGATAGGATTCGGGTGTCAGTACATACATACACCTGCAAGTGTGTATGGATTATTGGACGAACTAGAAAATAGCAGGAAGCAAGGTGCTGAAACAAAGTGACTGAGAGTGATAACTCGACCAGCTTGGTTTATGCTGTTTATTATCAAGGTAAAAAATGCACATAACCCAGCCTATGCGTCCTTGGTGTTGCAATTCTAGTGACCAGCAGTGTAAAATCAATATCCCGAGGGATTGATCTGCTGTGCCACTTAAAGTGTTTTCTATGAATTACAACTCTGTGCATCACCAATAGCAGGCAGGTGGCTACAACAGCAAGCCAGATAACACCAGAGTGTGTTTGTTTGTGTGTGCGTACCAGTTCGCATGCATGTGTGTGTGCGTGCACATGCATTCACATGTTGAGATAGCATGCTGTGATGTGGGCGAGGGTTTCCTTGAGCTGTTCTGCACCATACCATCACTTAGCCACTGGGCAACATTACACCCTGGTGCTGATTCTCATCTCTGTGAAGTTGTGTGTACTATCATGACCTCATGCTCAATACGCTAACTATAATTTGCATTTAATTAACTGTGTCTCAGTATAGCTAATTCACAGCAGTTGTGTTTTACTTCAATTTAACTTTCCCAGGGTGGTGTAGTAATGAAATGCTGAAGTTATTCAAACATAGCATAGGAGATATTGTAAAAATAAACAGAAACGTTCTGTAAGATGGAAGCAGCCATAATATTGCTGAGCAGATTGTTGAATTAATATCACATACTTATTGAAACTTTTTTCTACATGAGTTGATGTCGCCGTACATATTGTGACACATACCAACTTGATAAAAAAAAATGTCCTTGGAGAAACCAATTCGTAACACAGATAATCTAAAATTGTGTGGCTGGCTTCACATCTGTTAAATGTTCTGATTCACCTGTATGTNCGTTTCCAGGTGTACACCTTGGTAACACCCCACTCTTCCCCCATCAGTCCCAGTCACTGCTTGGCAACTTTATCTCGCCCAGCTCTGTGCCCTGTGTGGCGAGGTATAGGAGTTAGTGGTGAAGAGGGGAGACAGCGGGTGTTCCTTAGAAGTGGGCACGACCTGAAGGAAACCGATGCAAGTAGGTGGGACAGTTGGGCAGGCCTGGCTGCTGGCCTCTAGCATGAGACTTGGCGGGCGGGAAGTTGCCGGCAGACCCAACCACTTGTACGTAGGTAACAACAGCAGGGTAGGGGCGTTCGCTCCCGTGCTACACAGTAAGGCAGGAAGTCACCAGATCTACATATCAAGTGAAGTCGGAGCTCTCTGTCGGGGTCAGCTGCTGGCCTTCCTGTGAGTGGATTAGGTGGGCTGGAAGTTACCTTCAGATCTAAGCACTCACAGAAAGGTGCAACAGTCATGAGAACCACCCCTCCTAAGAGATGGCGGTTCCAAATGAACGTGGATAGGATTCAGATGTCCGCATGGCTGTGGATAGGATTCGGGTGTCAGTACATACATACACCTGCAAGTGTGTGTGGATTATTGGACGAACTAGAAAATAGCAGGAAGCAAGGTGCTCAAACAAAGTGACTGAGAGTGATAACTCGACCAGCTTGGTTTATGCTGTTTATTATCAAGGTAACAAATGCACATAACCCAGCCTGTACCCTGACTGGAGTTTGAAAGGCTGACCTAGACTTTCAACAAAGGTGCAGTCCCTAGTCACAGTAGATGCAGAAGTGTGGGAGGCGAGGTTAACACCAATTGTGCGGTAACTCGGACTCGTTATTGCTACAGGCGAGGCTAGCATGGTATCCGTGAAGCGCTGTAGGCTTCATGAGCTGCGACGCAGCTGGTGATCCAGTCCATTGATGTAGAAACCTGGCTGGTAACAAACGGATGCTAGAGGCGTGAATGTACTGTCTTACAGCAATTTTTCTAGCAACTGGATGGTGGTGTATGAACGCATCTGGGTAGAGTGACATCCTGCAACTACGCTGCGTGAGTCAGCCTCAAACTCGAGGCTGCAAACTCATTATATACGCAGAACACAAGTCCCATGTGGGGGGCACATGGGAAGTAGTGTGGCAGAAAGGAGAGAGAAATTACGAGGCGCAGTGGAGATGGCCGAAGCAGGTGGCTTGCTTCCCCTTTGCTACCAGGGCTGGAGGAGGTAAGTAGGCCCTTTGCATTTAGCAGGTTGCGGGCTGATAGGAGGCAGGCGTTGCTCTTCTGTAACCTCGGGTGATGCGCTCTGTGGCGTG